>RCHQ01000132.1:0-157122 GCA_003676415.1 Plasmopara muralis | reverse complement strand
GCCCAAAGAAAGTGATTATACGCTATGTTGTGTCTCGATTGCATCTTTGTACGTCTTAGAAGATCGAAACAACGTATTTATCGTTGCACATCAACTCAGCGCCTTAATGATGTAAATATACGCTTTCTTGTGGTTTTTTGCATCTGCCCTTTTCTTTATTGACAGAAAGGACGTATCAGTCGTCGACCAGCGTCTAAGCGCTTTTGCAGATTGATTATACGCTTAGTTGTTGCTCTATTGCGTCCGTGCAAGTTCAGAAAGACAGACTGGACAGATGGGTTGCCGTACAGCGTGGGAGCGTTTCGAAATAGTGAAAGTACGCTTACTTAAAGCTCTATTGCGTCTTGTGCACGTTTAGGTAGAAAGACAAGACACTTATGTGGCCGTAGAGCATCTCAGCGCTTCAAAGAGTAAAGGACATATCGGTGGCTGAACAGCATCTCAGTGTTTGAAAGAGTGAATAGCGCTTAGTTAAGGCTTTTTGCTTCTTTGCACGTCTAGAAAGATAGAAAAGGTGGATCTGTGGCCGCACAGCATCTCGGAGTCTCGAAAGTGTGCTTATACGCCTTTGTATGAGACCCGTAGCGAACACCTTCCTTTGGATATAGCCTAAGAGACCTGTGTGGGATAATATTAGAGCACTTGTATTGCTCTTAGATTATTATTAGAGCGGATATGCACGAAGACGTTGTCAAAACATAACGGTGGTTTGTCTTAAATGTATCAGAGAGAACATTCGCATACTCACCGACGATGTCTTACACTCGGGTCCCAGATTTTTGGAGTGCTGTTAATGACTTAACCACGAAACATACCCCGTGCGTAGACTTTGATTTGGCGCTATTTAGACGTGGTATCGCTTCTTCGTGGCTGACTACGTGTATGCTCGGAGATTTAGCACACCACCGGCATCAAGTCCAAAAATAATGCTTTTAGAAGAGACCTGTTAAGTGCATAAGATGCGGACGCAGATTGCATTTATTGCCAAGTAATTCATTAGGTATATTGTATCAGATAAATTGCTATTCGTGTAAAAGATTTGAGCTTCCGAAATCGCTAGGACTGAGCTTTCTTTTGCGCGAGATGCGGGTACGCTATGTACCGAGTTCCGTATCCCTCCTTACACAATGGGGCTTTTTCAATCTGTGGGGCGTCCAGTCCGCCCACTCATCTAGATGCGGGTCAGTAAGGTAGTCACACTCTTGAGTGTGATTGCTCGTTCACTTAAGCGTATCTCCCGCTACCTTATATTTATTTAAATCTATCGTTTTCGAACCCGATACGACCCCGGGTATCAAAGACAAGACATTTGACGATGCGAAAACAAATGTCGTACCCCTGTACTTGGCTTCAGATGAGGCGACAGAATTAAATTCTATTGGCTTTTCATGAAGACATGTGAAAACTACACTCGTATTTCTCGTGAAGTGCAAAGGTAAAAGCCTCATTAAACGAATGGAATCGATTAACACCCAGTCAAGTCATGACAATACCCGAATTAAATTGACTTGTCGCACTTGAGCGCGAAAAATTTCGCTTGCAATCTTGAGGTGACTCGAAAATCACTTTGGATACTGAAGAGGCAGAAGATTTACCTCCGTCGACGGCATCTCGATGGGATATGAGGCGATGTAGATGTAGATGTAGATCATTGATTGGGCTACAGTTGGTCAGGATTGACACCGTGGTCAGAATCGACACCGGAGTACGTAGACGTTTTTATTTTCACTGTAGCTTTATTACATAGACGCGAGGCAGTGAAAGGCCAATTTAAATCGTGATTTCGCGTTTCACAACGTTTCCGGGATGTTGTTCTGGCGATGTCAAACTCAGCAGAGTCGAAACAGGGATCTTTGAGCATCTCTGGTCCCACTCTACACGTAAATTTGAGGAGATGCCGATCATTCTTAGAAATCTAACATCGGTCCATTGTTTAACTAATTATGGGAAGGTTCATATAATGCACCAGGTGTATCAGGTTAACAATGATCGTCACTGAAAATTAGGAGAAACGTGACAGCTATATTGACTACTGAGACCAAATATATAGACTCTAGCAAATTTGCCTTTTTATTGCTCTTATTTAATCTGCAAGCCGCAGCTGACTAATCCAGTTCTTAACCCATCAAAATGCTATCGCCTAAAGGCAACCCGAAAATAGTATACAGTCAAACTACTATTGCCTTTGCATATAAGATGTGAACCCTATGTAAGATGGTTACTGTGGACCCACAAAATTTGAAGTGGGTAAAGCGTTGACCGACCCTTTGTCGTGCACGCTACATCATCCTGATGATTAAATTCGCCTGATAAGATTTGACAATTTTACTTGTATTTGTTATCAAACCGGCTTTCTTTTCTCACAAGATCGAGCTTTGTCCCCTGCATTGAGCACAAAAGCCTTACTTGCCTTGAACACCGTTCTCGGCTAAAATTTGGTGCGAATTTTATAGTAGAGATTAGATTGGTGTCAGGGCAACGGAAATGTCTTCGATGACACGAGAGACCCAGAAATAATAGCGTGTTTTTACTGATGTAAGGAGACAAAATGGTTCTTTACGATCGCGCACAACACACCAACGCAAATGGTACTGGGTATTGCCTGGACCGAAACTTGCAAAGCAGTGTTTAGGGATGTCTTTGCGTAACAATACGGCATAGCATGTATTTAACGACAAGTAGGTAATCCACGCAAGGATGTACTTATTATGAAAGCTTGCTTATCTTTCCAATGGCGACGCATTGGTCATGCCAGTTTACGAAACGACACCATGGAATTGGTTCCCCCGTATAAACTTAAACGTGCATAATTATCGGATTCAGTACGAATTACGACATCACATGATAAAATTAAGCGACTATGATTACCATGTACTCTGTTTCATTCTAGATCATGAAAATTGGGTTATGCGTATTTAAAAAACTATTTGGAAATTATTTCAGACGTCACTTCTGCGACATCTGCCACATCTCGACAGCTTGATTGAATGACCGAACATAATCCAGGTCTTACTCCTCCACCGTGTTGATTTGTTGGTAAAAACCGAAGTGAACATATTTAAGTCCTTAGTTCGCTACCCTACATCTTAGCCTACCGTCTACCTTATATATATAGACCAATTAACGAATACCATTATGTCCGTAATCAATATTCGTAACCATAATAGTAATTGTAAACATTACCGTAATAGTTGTGACGTCATCCACGCACATTCAGCGTTGTATTTTAACACTCCCACTCACCGCTAATGTTGAGTTTGCTCTGATTCTTGCTTCTTGATACCTGTCCTTTCGCGTAGAAACTGGAGCGTTTTAGTCCCGAGAGCTGCGTATTTACGTAGGCAATGTCCGGTCTCGTACATGTTATTATGTACATGAGACAGCCGATGAGAGAGCGATATGGCTTTGATTGCTTTACAGTGGCTTCTGCATCTGTTCGTGGCGATTGCCCTTTGGAAATCTTAAGATTGGAGACACATGGGTTATCGGTCGTCTTGGCGTTCTGCTGACCGAATCGTTGCGTAACATCGTCAATGTAACGTGTTTGCTTGGTCATAAGCGTTCCGGCTTTCTTGTCGCGATCAATCTCCATTTCCAAGATAAACTTTGCGTCACCAAGCTCCTTCATTTTGAAAGCACTCTTGAGGGCATCTTTGACTTCACGGATTTCCGCGCGGGTCTTGGCTGCAATTATCATATCGTCTACAAAGAGGCAAACGTATACGTACCCGCTCTTAGAGAGCTTTTCATACAGGTACTGATCCGCGCCACAACTCTTAAAACCATTTGAAACGAAGACCCCATGAATCGTTCTATCCAGGCGCTAGCTGCTTGTCTTATCCCGTAGATGGCCTTATCCAGCAAACAAACATGATCTCCAGTAGTCTCGACTCCAGATAGTGTCTCCAAATAGACTCGGTCGCTCAGCTCACTATTCAGAAACGCAGTGTCTACGGGGGGGGATACGTTTTAAAAACAATCCACACCGTAATTTTGTTCAAACCCCTATGCAACAAGCCGTGCCTTGTAGCGAATGACTCGGCCGTTCTAATCACGCTTCTTAGCAAAAACCCATCGACATCCAATCGGACGAGTAGGTCCGCGCGGTACAATAGACCAAGTGCCGTTCTGTTCATGTGATAATAGTTCAGTCTTCATTGCTGCTCACCATGCCATAGCTTCTTCTTTTGCAACTGCTTCAGCGTATGTATTCGGAATGTCAGAAGCCCCGTCGATTTTTGCCGCATACGCCAACACTGCTTCGGCAAGTAATCCATCTTCGTCAATTCTTGGGCGTTTCGGAGACGGTGATCCTTCATTCTCGTCCGATTTTCTTTCATCATCCAGCTCCAAGCGATCTTCCAGCAATAAATTCGGCTCACGAGAACGCCTTGACCGCTCTTATCCAGTTGCTATCCGATCTTCGAGTGCTAGTGGTCGCTCCAGATTAATATTGCGCTCTGATTCGACCTCATCCATCTCAATATCCTGCGTTGACTCCTCGACACTGTTCATGGGTTCCGCTATCACCACCCGTCGCTCAGCAGGTAAATGGGTCGCATCTTCACTCATTTCCTTGAAATCATGGGTAATTGATTTTTTTTCCGAACACGGTGTGTCGTATATACCGTTGACCTCACGCTCATCAACCTGAACAGATCGTGTTATCTTGATTCATGATGATCTCAAATCATAAACACGATACCCCTTCGCGTGTTCAGCATCTCCAAGAAGCATACACTTAAAGCTCTTAGGGTCGAGCTTCGTTCTCTAAGTGCTGTCAATGTGAGCCTATCCTTGGAACCCAAACACACGCAGGTGTTCCATCCGTGGTTTCTCCTTTAAACTTGCTTCGTACGACGTCATGTCCGATCGTTCGATGTTCACAGATCTATTGATCAAATAGAAAGCAGTCCTTACGGCTTCCGCCCACCAAATCGTTGACATGTCTTTGTATGAAGCATGCTTTTTGCCTTCTCCATAGTAGTGCGATTCATCCGTTCCGCTAAACCGTTTTGTTGGGAACTGTAAGGTACACGTCGCTGATGCATGATACCATCCCGGGAGCCCATAGCTGTGACCTTCTTGTTCACAAATTCCGTTCCATTGTCAGAGCGAATGCATCTAATTTACTCTCCCCATTGTTTTTTTTAAAAAATATATATATTCGGCGAGCTTTGCGGCGACCCCACTCTTACTCCTCAGGAAGTAAGCAACCACAAACGTAAAATATCGTCCACAAATGTTAGCACATATTTGGCTCCTCCTTTCGATACCGTTTGCATGGGTCCCATCACATTCGTATGAACTAACTCCAAAACACGCGATGACTTGGATATTGATTGTGAAGGGAACGACGATACGGTCTGCTTACCTTTCATACATCCACTGCATATAGTCTTAATGCCACGGCGTAAAGCTGGCATACCATGCGTGACGTGCTGAGTTTTGACCATAACGCTCTCGCTTGTGTGCCCCATGCGCGCGTGCCACAGCCCTCACCGATTGTCAGCATCGGCGTACTCCACAAAGTGCGCTTCTTCAAGCTTGCAATCAAAAAAGAAAGATTTGCCGATCTTTTTGCCCCGAACTAAAGCCTTATTCTTGCCCCAGATAACACATGAAAATTGCTGAAACTCCACACGTACACCATGTTCTGCAAGTTTTTCAACCGATAGCAGCCGTCTATCGAGGTCTGGAATGTACATAACATCTAGCATCCTGATGTGCTTACCGTCCATCCCAGTCAGCTTAATAGTTCCTTTACGAAGAACACGCAATTTCTTGCCGTCTGCAATGGTCACGGTGATGCCCAAGATCGTATCATCAAAATCAAATAGGTCTTCACGGTATGGTGTCATATGAGATGTCGCACCGCTATCGATCAGCCATTTATCAAACCGATTTTCACCAACAGCGAATACAGCGCCTTCATCAATGCCATTGCGTCCACCTGGGCAGTTTCGCTTTATGTGTCCGACTCGATTACACTTAAAGCACTCGCCCGTGAATCCACCTTTACTCTTCTTTGGACCGTAATCTTTTCGTCCAGGTCCACGATCGCTTTTAAGCCGCCCACCGCTTCGTGAACAGGAAACGCTATCTCCGTCGTCTCCTTATGCAACCGCTCATGCTCCTTCAACAGTTTTTCCTTGATCTCGACAGCGTGATCTCCTTGGCGTTTTCCACAATCGACACGATCAGCTCATAATCTGTCGGGAAGCTGCTTAGCAGTATCACTAGCTGTCGCGATTCGTCAACAGTCATTCCAAGTGACCGAAGTCCGACAACAAGTCGTCAAACGCATCCAGATGCTTGGACATCGTCGAGCCACTCTCCATCTTGAACTCATGCAGGCGGTGCGTCATCTCGACACGATTTTGAGGCGTGGTACGACTGTAGAACTCTCGAAGAATGCTTTAAGCGTGCATAGCCGTCGATGCAGACCGAATCTTGGTCTGGTGCTGTAGCTCGATACCTGGGCACTGGTCCCCAGAGCCTTGGCGTCGTTAAACAGCCAAGTTTCGGTCATCTCCTCTTCCCTCTTGACGATTTGAACGTGCGCCAATAACCCCTTTCGCGCCAGCGTCATGCGCATGTAAATTCCCAGTGGAAGTAGTTTCCACTGCCTAAGAGGACTTCAGTTCGCTTGGACGTCATGGCTGTGAGGGTGAAGCGTGCTGGGTAGATTTCTTGGTGCGGCTGTTAACCTGTTGGTTTGTTGGTAAAAACTGAAGTGAATATATTTAGGTCCTTAGTTTGCTACCCTACAGCTAAGCCTATCCGTCTAGATCATTTCAGAAGCTTCTATATGCAACCTTATATATATACCAATAAACGAATACCATTATGTCCTTAATCAATATCCGTAACCATAATAGTAATTGTAAACATTACCGTAATAGTTGTGACGTTATCCACGCACATTCAGCGGTACACACAGCCGTCCGCACATAGCGCTTCATCGAAGCAAAAAAATCTTCACAAGACACTAACTTAGCTAATAATGTGTGAGTACTGCACGGAAAATCAACACAAAATCCACTATTCTTGTGGGTGACAATTTAGTCGCTTATAGAGCCGTGGGTGGCGGTAAATACTTATTCTAAGCAAGGAGACATAAAATATTCTAATTTGGGTACGACTTGATGACATCAGCTTTAATCACCAAAGAAAGCAAGTGCTCCAGTCGAGAACGTTCGAACTCTACTCGTAACTTAGTGGCATATTTGTATGAAGGAGCGGCCTTCACACAAGTCGCATAGATGAGCAGAGAATGGAATTTATTGGAGAATGGTTTCAATGATTCTCGTAGGCAATTGCAGAAGCCTGATGTGAAGTAAGCAGCACCATCACGGTCGGCACGATCGGCACTGGTCCTCCTACACCTTTTCCTTCTTTATCATTGTCCATACATCATGGTTATGGCAAATTAGGTTGCCAACAACTCGAACACGTTTTGAGATCTTAGTTTGGCACAAGTCATCTAAAATTTTGCCATCTTCATACTTGGTGTTGTAACAATTGCTCGGCTTAAAGATGCCGAAGATGCACGCAATAACATTTTTTCGCGTTAATACAACGACGCCTCTTGAGTAAGGGTGGGGCCATTAAATCGTGCGCCAGGAGGCCAGCAGTGTCTTGGCCAATTTTTTACGCTAAAGGTTGATACAAAATAGCCAGAAATATGACTGCGAGAATAAAGAAATATGTGCTTATAGCTTTTGACAAAAACCTTATAATGTATTTTCAATCGACCTGTACATAGCACAAAAATCTACATATATACCATAATTATTTAAGATAACCCTACCCATAGTCAAATCAGCACTTTTTGAGTGGCTTAGAATGTATGTATCATCTTATCCAATCAACATGAAAAGTACTCAAGCGATTTATTTGTACGATGCAAATGCGGTGTGTCGGCAATGCATTTGCCGACACGCCAGCACATCGAGAATGCGCTGGCGCACATTCACCGTGTGGTTCTGATCAGTTCATCTATACTTTTGTTCTCTTATCCTGAGCTAAATGATTGTGTACAAAATTCATTATTGTTTTCCAGTTACTTAGTTTACATTGCGACGAGAAAGAACAAAATTCGAGAAAATCGTTGCAGAGGCAACATTCCACAGTTAATGGATTAACGGCAAGTCTCTCACTT
This sequence comes from Plasmopara muralis, assembly GCA_003676415.1. Taxonomy (NCBI): domain Eukaryota; phylum Oomycota; class Peronosporomycetes; order Peronosporales; family Peronosporaceae; genus Plasmopara; species Plasmopara muralis. The sequence goes on along the minus strand of RCHQ01000132.1, from coordinate 148,958 downwards.
GGGACATAAACGAATTTGCCACGAGATCAAGATGGTAACAAAGTTGACAACCGCCATGGCATTGTCATTGTGTATCATCACGTCTGAAGTGAGTGGGGGGCCACTCGCATATGGTATTTGCCAGACAGGATGTAATACTGTCGCTGTGGCTTGTTATGCCGCTGCTAAAGTGGTGTTTGGCACGGTGTCTGCCGGGATTGGAACGATTCCCACTGTAGTAGCGTGCAATTCAGCTCTGGGGACGTGCATGGCGTGTTGTGTTGCAACTGGTTTGTTGCCAACGCCGTAGTATATTACGAAGCCAGTCCGTGTATTACTTCTGTGTTTGGTAAGTGAGAGGAGCGCATCGTAACAGCTATTACCAGATTGCATTGACGGATCATCCGGCATGTGACTTTTTGTAGTGTACAATGGCTACAAGTATTAAGGATACGAGCTTAAATGTCAGCGTGCGCGTTCGAGTGATCTTGGAAGAGCCAGTGCCAATTTCTTCTAGCGTAAGACGTTTCTTTGGAAGTTAAGAATGGAATGGTGTTTATCACTGTCTGCGCGCTTTGTAAATTAAAGACTTCATTATGACGTTATTTAGTTAGACCGCACTTCGTGGCCTTAAACATCTGTTTATATTCTGCATAAGTGTTTATCAAGTTAAAGTCATTGGTTCCAAACGTAGACACAAAACAAAATTGAAATTTGAAATAAATTGTTAGCGACAAAATATGTTGTTTGTCATAATATTTTTTTTTTAATAAAAAGCGGTATTATTATGCTCTCGCCTTTTCATCGCTAGTTTGTTGAAGCGAAAGATAGAGGTCAGCATTCGCGACATCCCATCAAAACTGCAACGTACTTCGAAAACAAACCACCTTTTGAGCGAAGTCGATTCGTGACATTGACCTTGGCACTAATGTCAATTTTACTTTACAATGTCGCACAACTTGACTCGCTCAAGGGAGCCACTAAACACCACTCATTTTTCGCCACTTTAAGATAATGATCGCGTGCTGAAGGGAAAGTACCATTAAAAATAATTCCGTAACAATACAAAACCTAAGAAAATTCACATCTGCATAACCTTTACAACCCACTTCTACCTCGTCATAAATTGTTATCAAGAACAAATCAGGCTTTTTTATAACGAGTCGTACTCTTAACCATCAAACTTCTTAGATGACACTCCTAAGCACTAACACCAGGCAACCTGACCAACCCTTTTCCACGAACTTTCCTCCTCGGTCGCAGACTATAATTGTCTACAATATTATTGTTATGCGAACTTTGGACGCGGCTCCTTAGTAACATAAAAGGGATAGCGAGTGGTAAGCGAATTAAATTATTACTTTCATCCCGGTCTAATAATCCGGGCTTGTGCATCATGAGTATTTTATAAGATGAAGGCGCTTTGCGGCTCTACTAATTCATTTTATCGTTAACCAACAATGCGGTAATGCATATAGCGATGGTGTGGGCTTTAATGTCAAAATTTACGTCTTGACCTGCGTCGAAACTTTTCTCAGACGGCGAATCTTATCGAGATAATAAGATTTTGAAGACAAGATAATCAGTCAGAATACACGATTATGGTCATTTTTGTCTTGTTGCTGTCCATCCAACATCGACAAGCAGACAATGGCTGAGATAACACACGACAGACCCCAACAGGGCTCTATCAAGCTCGCCAAACAGCTCGTGGTGGATACAGCTGCCGCTTTTGTTGCATCGCTTGGTGTAGCGCCCTTCATCACCATCGTGGACCGCGCCATCATCGAGAATGCAAGCGGTGCCCGCCCATTAGGTCGCGGCTTGAAAGAGCTTAGCGTGGAATGTCTCAAACACCCACTTCGCTTTATTGGCAAGCGAGAATTCCACCTCATATTTGGTCTCTATGCCGCCACGTATGCCAGTGCTAACATCGTGGACTCCGTATGCGAGTACACCGAGACTGACAACCAAATGCCCAAGTTTATTGGTACCACCGCCGTCAATATGTCGCTCTGTATTGCCAAAGATCGTGCGTTTGCGCGCATGTTTGGTGTTATTGTACCTGGCTCTTTTCCGCTCGCTTCCATTGGACTCTTTGCTATGCGTGACTCCTTGACTTGCGCTGCGTCGTTTAATGCTCCCCACGTGCTGGCCGAGAAGCTTCAGGACCATAATCTCATGAAATTACCAAGTGCCACCACCTTTGCGCAAGTTCTCTGCCCTGCCGCGGTGCAGTTTGTGTCCACACCGCTGCACCTGCTAGGTCTTGATCTATACAACAACAAGAACCAATCTGTGGCACAACGCGTGGCCTTAATTAAGCGTGAATTTGGCAAGTCTTTGCTTGCTCGTATTGGCCGTATCGGACCGGCCTTTGGCATTGGTGGAGTGGGCAACGCGTATTTCCGTCACACGCTTCAGGCGGGAATCAATTAGATTTATGAAGGGTATTTGTGAGAGCAGCAATACCGGGCTACGTACAAACCCACTCGAAGTGTCAGTAATTTGACTTTTACCGCCATGATACCAGTGTAATTATGTCGGATCGTATGACTATCTACGCATGACTAGAATGCCATCAATACAGCAGCAAAGTCCTACCAAAACAAAGCTATTGCTCAGCTACTGATGGCTTTCGCTGCTGTCGCTTTAAAATTTTGCAGCATGCCAATCGCTATAATAATGCTTGACATATACTTTTTGTTGTACCACTTATCCGTCTAGTCATTGGCAATGTCGTCGTCACTCATTGTCTTCGTCCCCTTCCTCGACCTCTTTCAATGCCAAAGCTTTGACCTCTTCGATCTCTCGCTCTAACTCGGCAAACTTTTTTAACACCGTCCGTACACTTCGCTCCGCCTTGTCCAGGTTAATGCGGGCCGCTGAAATGCGTGCTTTCTGCAAATCCTTTAAAAGAGGTGTATCAGGACCCTACTCACCATTTGTTAGGCAAAGACCATCTCACTGAAGTATATTGACAAGATAATGGTTCGGACGTACCTCGTGCTCACTCAACACTTTCATTTGCTTGTCGTATGCTTGAAGTAGCAGTTTTAACAACTCGTCCGAGGACATGGCAAAGAAATGCAAGAAGGATGGCTTTCCAATCGATGGTCGAGTGTCTATAATGGAGCCTAAATCTTCACCCTACAATGCCATCCTCAAACATCTTTAAGACATTATAGACTCCATTCTTTTCAATTGATACAAGTCAGCTTACTTTAACGCGAATGAATGCGCCGGGATACCCATCTAATTCCTGAACGCCATGCAATTTCTGCAATCATAACATAGACATGGTGAGTATTGTGGAAGCTCAAACCTCGCGTCCTGCTTCTTTAAGACATCTACCGTTACTGATTTCTTCACAGGCGGCCACTCCATGGCGTACCACCAACGACATAATAGTTCCTGTACCAGTCGGCCTTTAAGCGACTCGTACAACTCTTCCGTACACTCCTGTTGTCGTATTTTAATCTATGACAAGCAATTTATTATTGCGCCGCAATAGCATTGTTAAAACCGAACCCTTCTTACCTTAATTACTCTCCTTATAGCCTTGCGCGGTGCGCACCTTGGTGTAGACCGTGAGGGATGTTCCAACTTTTCCGACTTAAATTTTGTTTCAACCTTGAGTTTCTTACGCTTCGCTAGATTACTAATTGGCGTATCGTCATCGCTCCAGCTGACAGGCGCTACCTGTTGCTTGCTATGACTCACTCCATTTAGCGAAGACGACAACACGCCCTTCTTATTTTCGTTTTTCACTTCAATCTTCACCTTCTCCATCGTCATTGGCACTTTAGAACGTAATGCCGAGAGCGGGACGTCGTCATCGCTGTCGCTATCACTGCGAATAGAACACAATCCAAAAAGTAAGATCTTTTGCCTATTTCGAGTTGCGATGGCGGTATCGGACAGTAGACAGAGAATAGCCACTGCAACAAGATCCAAGAGTTCCTTGTTAACTATCCGGCTACGTGCGTCAGGCTTGTACCTGTCGATTATGCGAGGAATTGAGCTCATATTTGGCGTCAAGGCACCAAATAAAAAGTCGCCGACTTTCAAGTGAATGGTCAGTATCATGAATAATATAGTGACAGTTCGTGACTTGGCCAATAAAGCCATTGGACTATGGACGATGAGGACCCAATCGTACGCGAGATTCCTGTGCATCTTGCGGATGAACTGCGTCACAATCTGTACGCTCTTGCTAGATTCCATCTTCGTCTATTGCTTTGAAGGATTTAATCTTGTGAATGTGATTGGCACGTAGCTACATGGTCCAGTTCCCACTGCGACCGACCTACCGCCCTATGCCCGAGCCTCCGCATCGAGCACGCATCAAGCCTAACAATCATTTGATGCAATTAGACTATTCCATTGACCAGCAGAGTACTCATTTCGATCCAGATGCTGAGGAGTATCTAAAGCAGAAATATATGCGCTTGCAGTCGTCCAATGTACCCGCGCTGTCCAATTACGCCGTGGGTGTCTTCCGCCAAGGCCAACTTCACCTTACACCACTCTCATCGATCATGCAAATGCGTCCGAGTCTTTCACACATTGATGATGCTGCTAGAGACGTCAATGAGTCTATGGAAGTGGATGAAAAAATCGACCCCCCACCTGCCGAGATTAAAGAAGTTCAATTTCAGTTTAAAAAGAAACAGTCGGACCGCGTAATCTCTGCCATTCAAAACTCCTACGCCTACAAAAAGCAGCAGATTGACGCTGAGAATTGGATTGAACTTCAAGTGCACGACAAGAGCGTACGTGAACGCTCTTTAATTTATAATCGTGCTGAAATCATGAGCTGGAACGTTTGTGTCTTGATTCTAGACCACCGACGCTGAAGATGAATTTGAATATCTTTTTAGCGAAAAAGAAGAGGAGGTGGTGTCAACGATGACACCCGACCACTATATCAAGGCACTCCAGTATCGTGCAATGTTTTCTATTGACAAGTCGACAGCCTTAACCAACTCAGCACAGTACGCACTGTTACGAAAGTACTATTGTCAAGGAAACATCACACCTTATGACTTGTAATGTAACAAATATCAGAACTAATGTTGGCGATGAAGAGAAGGACGATGCAATGGAGCCCATTGCCGGACACCTTCTTACTGGCGTTGACGCCAAGTATTCAGAGGTACTACGACTGCTCGCGACAGACCAAATCATGCATTTCGACACGCTTGAAATGCTTCTACCGACTTTAAGTGAGCTTGAAATCCTTGACGCTCTCAAACACGTCGCTATCCACGCACAAGGACGTTTACTTCCTACAAGGTAAGTCACATATGGACTTCGCATTGCTGTATCAAGATTAGCGTTGAGATTAGTGTTCTTTTTACGAAATAGCACCTTAATCTGTCGTGGCGAGACAACAGTGCGAACTCGCAATGCTATTATCAAGGCAGTACGTGTGTTTGATTGTATGTAACGATAGTGTTCAAGAAATTGATTAATTTAATTAATCAATTTCTGGACAGTTATCTAGGGCTCCGACTGGTGTATCGAGAATGGAATTGGTAGATAAATTCTCTTTGGATGCTGATGCGGTTAAAACACTTTTAAGCGGTAAGATTCACAATCGACTCGTTTTATGCTTATAGCCACGATTAATTAATTGCGTGACGCAGAATTTGCTGTTCTTGAGGCGACAACGCGGACGTGGAGCTTTCGTCTGGGCCCCGATGACTCGTTTGCAAAGCGGTTTCCTGCCCTTGCAAGGGCAATCAATTTTTAGAGCAGAGCCATGTGAATATTTTGAGTCAAAACGTTGACTGCAACCACATTTGTGTTTCACAAGATTTAGATTGATTTCGCCAGCCACACATCTCTACGTCCCCTGGCTTTTTGTCATTTCTTGTTCTTTCGTGTTGCGCATAAACTCCAGCGCCATAGTCCTCCACTCAGCATACTCTTCAGGTGTCGCCACCTCGTCTTCCTTCGACAAATCGAGGTTTTGAGCGATTGCTGCACTACATTGAGATGTTTGTAGAAGAAGCTGCTGCACTAGTGTCATAGGTGGTGAAGCCTGCTCACCGTCAGCACTCGTCTTCTGTCGCTTAAGACGCTCCTCATCTTCCAGCTGTTCACGTTGATACTGCTCAACTAATTTCTCAGCAGCTCTTTCTATCCCATACCTACGAAACTTTTTTCGATCCATAATTGCCCCACTCAAAGACGTCTGGCATTGGGTCTGGATCGAGCACAAGGTCAAATGCGTCAGTCCACTGTGACATATCTCAAAGCCATCTGCACAAACCTCGATGGAGGACACGATCGCATCGAATGCCTTGGCATTACCACACACAGCTTCCAGCAACGTTTCTTGGTTAACATTGATCTACACGTCGAAATTACCACTACACTTGTCAATATCTTTTCGAGATCGTCTTTACTGTCCCGTAACTTTGTCTCACCTTAGCCACTTTACTGACAGCAAACAAACATGCAGCTGTAAATACTGGATCCTCATCATTCATACAAGCAGTTGCAGGTCCAAGTGGGTGCTTGTGTCTCTTCCTTCGATTTGCAGCTGCCACTTGCGCAAGATATGCGCGATACTCGCTCAACACGCGATCGATAATCTCCGTGAGCGCCTCGCACCCAAATTTAATACACAAAGCAGATAACGACGTCTTGACCACCGTGCGTACACCCACAGCGTCCAGCACTTTATGCACATTGGAATTTACGAGTCTTGTAGTCGCACCAGCGCACTTTGTCAATCGTTTTCTGTCCACAACCTCCTCCATCGCGCGAGCCGCTACGATAATACACGCAACAGGACCAGCGAATGGATCCAGTCCGGCTGACTTTTTAGCGCTCGTGAGGCGCCAATTCTCCTCGGCGCGAGCGACTACACGCGATGGCAGTCCCCCATACTTGGCGGCGATTGTCGTTACCTCCATGAAATACGGCAGTGAAACGAGCGGTCTATATGCGATATGATAGGTTAGTACAATAAGCACGAGAATGGAAGCCGCCCTCGATGTGTCACCGCGAGCCGGCGAAGGTAAGAGTGTTCACCGCAAGTAGACGTGCACTTACAACGTGTACCGACATGCCGTGTCTCTTGTGTGTGGTTTCAAGCTGCAGTAGACGCTCTTGTCGGTCAGGCCGAGACGCCGACGCCTTCCCCGCCGCATTCGAGTGGCGGAGCCGACATCATGACGGAATTGAAAGAGCGTATTGCTCGTAGCGAGGGTCTGTTGGCCAAAAAGAATGTCAAAATAAAGGAAATGGAGGAGACGGTGAGTTGTTGGCTCGAGGTGGTGTCAAGGAATGAAACAAACTGATACTATCAGGATGCAGGAGAACAAGTTGAAGCGATTATTAGCAATGGCCAAGCGTAGTATTGACAATAGCAAACAAGAACTGGTGGAAAAAGACGAAATCGTGCAAAAGTTGCGGCAAGAGCTAGTAAAGAAGCAGCAAACGAGACAATCGTGGGGTGTGGACGCATCTACGCGAGACCCACGACAGTTCTGGCACAAAGTAGCGCATGGAAAGTTGCTCTGGTGTTTGGTTGAGTATGCAAACGAGGATGATGAGGATGAGTCCGACGACGCGTTTGCATGGCATTGTTTCCGTAACGAAGAAGAGATTCAGGCGTACGCGAACCGCGTGTCGGGAGAACCGTTAAAGCTACCAGATTTTTCCATGACGCCGTACGAAGTCGAGCGCGTGGTAAGATTGAGTGGATCACGTACTTTTAAATGTCAACAATCACATCTCATGGCTCTTTTCTTGGGTAGAAAAAGAGTTTGAAAGAAGAAATTGACCGTGTGCAGGAAGAATTCCGTCGCTATCGCGTTCGCTCAGAGATCACTCGAAAGCAAAAAGACGCAGAGATCCGAAAGGTTGGTAAATTGATGAGAAAGTTGCAAAAGAGTAGGCTTAACGGTTGCTGTAGATGAGCGCGAACGTGATGGCGAGACAGACGGAGCAGCTTGCAGAAACGGATCTTTCCGGGGAGCTCCAATCGTCAAAAGCGCAAATCCGTCGGTTCGCAAAAGCTCAAGCTGACGCCGAGGAGCGGGTACGGGATAATGGTACTTTTCTTTTTTGTTTCTTTGGCTTGAATAAGTAAGCCTATAATTCTTGCAGGAATCAGACTGGCGACGAAAGTATAATCAACTCATGAAAGATTACGAAAAGCTTAGCGGCACAATGGGTGAAACTGCTCTTGCCATGGAGTGGAGAGAAAGGTGCACTGGTTATTTGCTCGCATGTATGAGTGGCTGGTTTGTTTATTGTACTGTATTTGTTCCAGATACGAACAATCGGTTCGCGATAAGCAAGAGCTGGAAAGAAAGATGGAAGAACTCAAGTTAGTGTCTAGTGGTGCTGCTTATGGCAATGGTAGTGATGCTGGGAATGGGGATCTACAGTCTCTGCGTCAAGAATTTGCACAATATCGAAAGCGTGCTTTAAATGCCGTGGAACAGAAAGAGAAAGAACTAAGTCTGATGCAAGCGCACTATCACGAAAATGGGGGTGGGGGTGCTAGCAGTAGCCGCACGAACAGTTTGAAAGAATATCACGTTCGACGCATGAGCGGGGAGTCCAATAATAGCTTGTCGGGGTTTGAGACACCCAATGCAACCAAGACGAATGAGTACTTGAAGAATATTTTGTACAAATACATGGCCTCGGACCAAAATGAAGTACGTATTGATGCCCGTGTTCGGATTCTGCGTTTGTGTTGTGACTTTGATTATGATTTGCAAGGCTAAGGAACACATGGAGAAGGCAATTGCAACTGTGTTGAACTTTACACCCGCCGAAGTCGCTTCTATTCAGGTGCATTGGACGGCGATTTGTGTCTGTACCTTTCGCAAACTTGTCTGACTGTTAATTTTATAGGAGAAGCGCAAGCAGCAGGGCTGGTTTTGGTAACTTTAAACATACCGTGGTTACACAGCCCATTCACGTCTCCGTTTATTAGTTGACCGAGCTCGTGTTCGGGGATATCTAAGAGATTTGCAGTCGACGTAGTGGCGTTTAGAAAAACATGGTCGTGAGCTTGCCTTTGTTCGCACCAGCCACTAGATCTGATTACATTAGAAGCTCGTTATTATAAATGCCCTGCCACGATATTAAACGACGGTATAATGTTGCATTTCTTTGCAAACGATCTTTTCTGGTGCATGCATTCACTTCCACCGAACGTCTTATCCACAATGTCGATACTACCACTGGCAAACAAATGCCGTTCATACGACTTTAGGTTTGACAATGACAACGACAGCAGTGCTTGAAGCGGTTGCTAACGCGCGATGCGCGACTGTCTTTACTTTTAACGACGTTAGCGACTAAAGTGACCCGACGGACGGGAAAAAGACCACGCTTTTCTGCCTCGTTTGTCTTGAATATCATGCTGCGCATAGTTTGACAGCAAGCTTCCATTTCATTTAGCAAGCCATAGCGGTCCACTGCTTGTTGATCCGGGTTTTGTATCATCGCTTGCAGTACACTAAAGATAATGATCTGGTTGACTACAATTATGACCTTATTGATACTCACTGAAACAAGAATGGGAATGCCTTTTGGTGGTTCTAGTGTGGTTTTAAAGGAAACTAAGCTATGAAAGTATTCTCCTGTGTAAGATTTATAATTTTATCAAGTTCCATAGAAAATTAAGTACAAATTAGTTTCGAAGATTTCCTTGCTTCTTGGCGTGAATTACGCTTGCAAGCTTAGCTAGCTAGTTGTTTAAGAAATCGCGTAGGGTTTCAGTAAGCAGTTAACGGACGGTTTTTTCCAACTTTGATGCTTCAGGCAATTTAGTTTGATGCTCGCGGTCGAAATTAGTCATGTGCTGAGGCTCATTGGGCATTTGAAAATGGCAATGTCATTGTTCGCTCAGCAACAGCCACGAGGGTCACTTAACTTAGAAATTTGGTAAATTGGTGACAAAATTTCGAGTCCGAAAACATCGACCACTGTTTGATTTAGCTATATGACCTCATTCTGTGTATGGCGTGGCTGAAGCGTCAATCTGGATTGATGATGTAAGAAATGTACGCTAGTTGCTCCGCTCTACGCAAGACTTTGATGCTCATACATTACTTCTACTACGGAGAAATAGAGGACTTTGGTGGGCTAAAGCTGGACAGTAATGGTGCCAAGAACAGATACCCGGAGGGAAGAGCGTGGAGTGGTCGCGATTTACTGTGTGCTGCTTGTTCGGCGCAGCAATCGCATGTAATGATACCGAACTAGTATAAACAAAGTCCAATCATTGCAAGTTAATGGTACGAAATTATTGATAAGAAGTAAAACAATACTGTATGTCGTAATGAGTCACGAACCACAGAGCGGTGCTTGTCAGACATTATGCCGTGAGTGGTAAGGCTGACAGATGACTTTGATTGGACGGGCGAAGTCCTTTTATGATGAGCACTTTGAGAAAACAGCACTCGCTGCATATCATAGCCGATATGGTTAATTATAAGTATCTTGAGCTTTCAAGTGGTGAGATGTGCATACCACTGAACAGCACTCTTAAAGGACAGCTTGCTATGACTTGGAACATGGTGATCCACACAGAGACATTCAGGGCGCGGAAATTTTGTATCATAAAAAGGTTTTCACCGAAGCATGATGCTGTGGACTTTACGTCGCAAAACGATTGTCTGCTAGCAGTAGACGATATGTCTTTAGCCGAGCAAACTACTACACAAGGATCGACTCCACCGCGTATTGACTTCACCTACCTAAAGTGTCGCAAATTGCGATCGTAACAGTACACCTTGCTTCCACACGCAATGTTCATAAACATTTGGTTAACCTTACTACATAATGCACCTCACTTGTGATACTCATGTCTCAGAGGTTTTGTGAGGCTTGAGTACCACTGGTACGGCTTGTAGTGCTGAAATCAATCCTCAGCTGCTTAAGCTGCCACGTAGAGCCCTCTTAAACTATCAATCTGTCTTTCAAAGTTGTGTGTGACTCACGCTGAGCATTTGGCAAGGTTGCAGCCACAGTCTCAATATGAATTAACGTTGGCCGACGTAGTTTCTCGGCCACATGGATCTATGAGTCACCGCGGACTTAAAATCAAGCAACTTTTATTCCGGTTTGCTTGCACCTCATACTCCCACACCTCATCTAGTTTAATGATCAGCCGCTTTAGCTCTCCAGGCACAAATGTTGAAGAGTTTAGCGGGCACAGAATGCTTAGGGTGCACAGCAAGACAACTGGCTGCTCGTGAGCTCGAAATGTGCGACGTATGGATGTACGCAGTGTACGCAAACTACCATTCTATGGTCTCTTTGAACGAAAAGGATGGTGGTACGAGTCGCAGGCTCACGAGCAGGTATCGATCTCTGTCGAAGGAAGCATTCACTTTCTTCAATTTCTGAGACCAAGATTGATCGGTCGTAGTCGATCCATCGGTTTGGATCATATTTTCTTAAGACATGGTGCGGCCGCACGAGAAAGCTATGCGACCGACTAAATTGTCATTTTAACGGCATGACGTAATAACGCCGGGATCGGATGTGGAATTTAGTCCTGTGAGCTTATCACAAACCCAAATTATTTCTGTTTCAGCCCCGGCCATACACTAAGTGCAGACGACAAGGTGACCGAATCTTCGATGAGCTGTCTTTTACCTGCTTTGCGGGCTTCTAAAAAGCTCGCACAAATTAAAAAGCAAACCGAGAGAGATGTTCGACAGAAAGTAACGACTTGACAGGAAGTTTCCAAAGATAATTTCGATTTGTGTGGATTCAAACAGTCCGAAATTTTGCTGGAGGAAAATTCTGCGGCTTTACACACAAGCACAGTTTTTTTTGTAATTTTAAGTGTCACGTGATGGCTTGAACATCTATAATAGGGATTCCTTAATTAATCAGTAAGCAACTCATGGTGTTATGACCAATGATTACTACACATTACTATGATTACTTTGCAAGATAGTAATAAAGAATATCTGCTCCACGAGGGGTCAACCCTGAGTCTAAATCATGGTTTTCTTCACTAAGAAGTGTCAGAGTAAGATCAAGTTTATATTAGGTTTTATACTAGCTCTTGGAGGCAGGTTGGAAGACATCTCCGGATCGTACAGGCTCTAAATTTTCAACAATGGTCCGAGACCTGAACTTACGCTTCCTCTGAGCAATTTCCTACGGCAGACTTTCTGCAAATGCGCGATGTGTCCTCTGTCATGGGGGTGGCTGGCTGAGTATTTCATCCTAAGGCGACAAGCTTCAGCAACGTAAGATCACACAAAAGATCAAATCGCTAAAGCTAGTCACTTTAGATGTGATCGTCGAGCCGATCTGGGCATTCACCGATCTTCATAGTTTTTTTTTAAAGTACGATCTGATCGTGGACAAGCTCGAGGTACGTTTACGGTTAAACAATTAAGTTTAAGCCAACTTTGGTGTATTACAGCAGGAGAAGATGCTACCGAATCAAGCTAACAAGAACAACTTATTTTGCGTTCACGAAGAAGAAGAATTCACTGGTGTATGTAATAAAGGAAAGATGACGCCTCTGCCTGAGTTGAAAATGCGTAATTGAAGAGATTTTAAGAGAATTCATCCAGGTTGAAGGCTTGGTATGCCAGAGAAATTCAAAAAAGGCAGCGGTAAGTAATCTAATATTATCTCTTATTGATCTAAAAAAGTACCACAAGCTGTACGAAAAGAATTTTTCAAATTTTATGTAGAGCATGACAAACCAGTGACATAGTCAGTTCATATTATCGTTTTGCAAGGTATTGGTAAGCCATCGAACTTGACTTGATCAGTTGTCTCTGCCGGCGAAAGCTGTACAAGAGCCAATCTACGCTTACGCAATACAGTTGCTGCGATCAAAAAGTAGGATGGAGTCGACATCATACTCTGTATCAAAAATTGTCAGATGAATCCGACCTGTCTAGTGGTCAATTCAATGCCTCTAATAAATGATCTGCGGAAAAATCTTGACAAAGAATGTAGTACTGCATATTGAGTCTGCAAGCAGATTCTGGTTGGAATAAAGACCGAGCAAGCCCGACTAAGTTAATTTTTCCTCGCACCATTTCGCTTGACTGAGTGGTTCTTTATATATTTCGGGCTCAAACGTGAGCCACAAATCTAGCAGCTGATGTTAAATACCGTTCCGTATGGATGGCTGCCTAGAAACTGTACAAAGGCCAATCGCTTAAGACCCGACAATTAATTTATACAATGTCTTGAAGGATTGGAAGCCTGACGATGGAACGATAAAGCCAATGCTCGATTAACGATTATGTATTGATGCCGTGCGCGTGATTATCGGATTTCAGAAGAGCTTTGATAAGTGAATGTCCAATAAGAATTTATCACCAGTAAATCTTGCCAATCAGCGCTTTGAAGAGCTTCTGGAGGCCAGAGCACCTCAGGCAGCTTGTGCCGGTGGATGGGTTACAACTCTATCGTAACAATTTATAAGGGCGGCCGGCCTGCCATTTTGGTGAAACCTGCAATTTATGCATTGTTTTACAGCTTTATTTTCTAAAGTAAATTCACCAAATAATATGTGGTGTACGTGCCGACCCTTTTAAATCTTCACCCGGCAAATTTCCGTAATATGTCCGAAGAAGAAGGTTGTACATCGGATCAAACTAATCATGGTTCGCTGAACAAGAATGAGAAGTAAGTTCGTAGTCACGTCTCGTTTAGCATGCTAAAACAAGCAATCTGATGGTATCACACATCGATACAGATCAGCTAATCGCTGTCGCAGTCTTTGCTGGTGCATTCATTTCGGAAACAACAATCGGTCGAAAGCTTCAATCTACCGAGCTAAGTTATATAGTATAAGGAAAACATTGACGATTGCGTGGATTTTAGTAGTATATTTACATTATTGATCCCTCGATCCAACAAAGTAGTGATTCAAAGTTTGATCTTACAATGGCTGATCCAATCATTTGTCTTGCAAAGCAGACTTGACAGTCATCCTTTTTGTCTCTTTGGTCGTTAGAAGTTTCAAAGTGCACCATAGGCGATAGCAAAGTGTTTGAGACGTTTGCTGCAGACTTCACATTGGCGTTAATCTCCCATAGGAAGCTAAATTGTCAGCCGATTAACGCAGAATTATCCTGTTAGGTCACGTTAAAAAATTGGCAGTAATGAATTATATCACTTTTAAGTGGCATTGGTGCAGCCAGCGCTAGCAAGCAAAAATTATCGGGATATATATAGTGAAAGTAGAAGTATAGGAATGTCTTGATCTTAATGTAGATGCGGCAAAAAAACACTATCTGATCTGAGACTTTGATCTGTTAGCTAATATTGAAAGGTATGTTTGATTGTATGTGGTAAAACATTTTACTGATCAAGCGATTGTGCGATGAGATCGAGTGCATCACTCCTGAACTGATTCTAATTCGACGACATGCACTAGATCAGTTATAATTTTGACCGAAATTGAAAGTCCTTAATTTAAAACAATTAGAGTCAGTGCTAACAAATTATGAAATGATGCAATGCAACAGAAATACGGATTTGGAAATCATGCAAATATCATTACTCCTGAATAAAATCATTGATAAACATCATTAATAAATACGACCGAGTCGTGTGGTCAGCAAATAATGACCACGTTGACAAAAACATTTCAAAAAGGCTACAAACAAACGTATGACAATTGATCAGAGCGAATTTACTACTCCAAGCACAAAACATTAAGAGAGCGGATAGAGGGATAATAGTACACCTAATAGTGAGTTGGGTAGCCTCAGTGTGGATTGGTTGCATAGCCTTTTTTGTAAAAGATTTCAAAATCGACAAAATCGAGGGGGGTTTTCACAGGGTAAAATTCGCGGTCGGATTCTGCCATTGAATCAGGATGCATTTTCACTTGTGCGCCCTAATTATGAGTATACAACACAAGCTGAAGATGGTGAGACAGGAATTAAGTAGTAAAGTACAGATCAATGTGAATGTGTTAATTTGCTTGCGTAAACGGCTCCAGAAATTGCGAGGGATGTATCCTTTGTATATAAAAGACTTTTAAAGCGATCAAATAAGGCCAAAAACCTGTCTCATGTTTAGTTATTTAAGTGTGTCATTATGACCTGGAGCAAAGACAGCCTTTCACGATTCTGCCCAAAGTGCAATCGAATGGAGCACCTACATGGACGTGCAAGCTTTGACTGAAAACTGAAAGTGTACTGTCCGGAAATTAGTGAACGAGGTCCAAGCAAGTATACAGAGAGCTGTATAGTTTTCACTACGGCACAGGATCACATTTGGGGTGAGGCTGCTTCTATTGATGCATAGTTAGGGCTCTTAATTTACTCTAGAGGCTAAGACATCACTCAATAGCAATGATCGACGAGTTCGTGATCCTCGTTGATGTAGTATATCCACCAATAGAGTTGTAAATTAGTGATCTAGTCAGTCTATTATCACCACAAGCGATTGAAGGCCAGTAAAAATTGCACAATACGAAATTATAGCTTTACAGATCTTGTTCTACTGCACTTAAATCACGTGAAGAAGGAATATATCTGAAAACTAGCACAAATGCGGCATGACTCTTTTTTTATTGAAAGAAGTGAAACGGGCTCGGTACAAAAAATCATGGAGCCGAAATTTTGAAATATTATTTAAATCGTACATGTGTCCAATCGACCAACTATAATGATTGAAAACAATAGGTCAATGTTGATAAAACCGTGTTGACTTAGGTTGCTTAGAGCAGAAAGTAGAAGAAAACGGGTTTTCGAAAAATCAAACCGCCGATAAGAAGCAGTTGATTACGAGATACGGGTGACCCAGCGCATGTACTATGATCTTTGTATGCGTTGTAATTATTTAACGTGGCCCGATAAAGCGAAAACTAAAATGGGGGGCTTTGCTTAAAGAGTTAAGAGCAAAAAAGTGCTCAAATGCATTGGTTAAGACCATGTAGATATATGAATAGTGAAGGTGTGGAGCATCTGTGGAGATAAGTTTGATGGAAAAGTCAAAATCGGCTTTTAGATTTGGAGCTACTTTACTTCGAGCAGATAAAGGCCGACGTACACGGTGCGAGTGCGCTTTGTGAGTGATCGAGTCGTTGTCCGGTGGCACGCCATTGTACTGTACGGCACACAAAGTAGCTGGTGACTTCAGATGAGTTCTTAAACGCAGTCAGTCGACTTGAGATGCATATGCTTAGATGAGATCTTTGGTTCATTTGGCTGATGTACAGGCTTCTGGGAAGCGGCATATGTCACTAATGGTGGTGCCGGTTCGACAGAAAGTCTCTTAAATAGTTATGCATTAAAACAAGCCGAACGACTGGATGAAGTAGATGTGTTACTGTATCGCGACTTTAAGGAATAACAAGAAGGGATGCAGTGCTTTGCACTGAAGAGTTGGCAAAAATACATCGTTTGAGAGTCATTGCTTTTGCATAGAACAGTAACTGTTATGCCTGATATTTGCTGTAGGACATTACTCTCACGGGGGGTGTACCGATAAGTTGACTCAGGTTAAATTTACGAATGGATTATATTGGAACTTTTTAACGACTATCGCTTCCTGTGATTTCAGGGAGACAGACACTGCGACTCGTATTGGCTCTACATCGGTAACCTTAGGCAAAGAATTGCGGCAGTCCACTTTAACGAAAGTCGAAGGTCTGTCGTCTCTAAGCATAAAGATATGATAGACCTGATGCACGAAATCATTCGCACATATTCCTCGTAATTAAAACTACGCTCAATGATTTAGTCACCGTCTGAGTCGATCAATGCCAAAACAACACGACGTTGCATAGTCATGATTCGCCGAAATGATGTCAACGAGGACTTTCATGCCATGCTAAGGCAGAAAACTGACAAACGGCTTGCGTGGCAGTGGCAACGGAGACGGAGCTATGTCAGTCAAAATGTGATATTAGGGGTACCCGTGCGGTCATGTATGTGTTTTGCGTGTGGGATATCAGGGCAAATGGCCTTCTTGTTTGACAGGCACAATAAGCTCGACGAGGGAAGCGTCTTGCTGTATGTACCTTTAGAGCATACGAGATCGTTGCAGAGCAAGATTTGAGTAAAAGGACTTTAACCTGCTGTCGGATGTGGTAACATTTACGACATTCAGCACGGCGGGTTTTTGTCGCCGCAAGGTTTGAGGGCCGGACTTTAGACTCTATTCGCTGTCAAATATATTCTATGAAATTTCTATGGTCCCATTTGACCGAGCTCACTTTCTGTAATTTATTGCAAGTTACACTTTATCACGTACGAATAGAAAGGCAAAGTAGTAGGAGCTCTATTGTCAGCTCGTGGTGCCGGACACTGTAGTGCGTAGTTGGCCGCGTGCGTCGCAGATTTACTGCGTGTACAGTTTGCCCAGTCTGCGACAGGAAAACTGTGCTTGACGAAGTCAAGAATCGAATTGCTTCTGCTGAGAGTGTGTCCGTAGTTAAATGATCGCTCCGGTATGCTTTGGCTTCAAGAGACACTTTTATAAATGTTTTCGTAGCATGCATACAACAAGATACATAAGAGAATTTCGTCCGATTGATTTTTATAAATCATAACCAGCAAAATTAATTTGTTTTGATTAGACTGCGCAATATATAACCTACACAAATTATTTACCATGTCAATGTTCGTCGTGGTAGGCTCGAGGGAGCCGCTCTACAAGATGGAGATGCGGGCGCGGCGCGAGGAGAGTGCACATGTGGATGAATTTGTGCTGCACGCGGCACTTGACTTAGTTGACGAGCTCATGTGGACGACGCCTGCCATGGCGCTAAAAGTTGTAGACCGATTTAACGACCAGCTCGTATCGGCGTTCGTGACGGCATCGAGTATTAAATTCCTGCTGTTGCATGAGACTCGCAATGACGATACCGTCAAGGCCTTCTTTCATGAAGTGCACGAGCTTTACGTCAAGGTGATACGACATCAATGAGATGAAAGATTTTGTAACTTGTGTAAGCTGACATTTTTCTTACAGCTACTGATGAATCCCTTTTACGAATACGACACGCCAATCTCGTCCGAGGTATTCGACGCCCGGGTAAAGACATTAGCGCGAAGATATTTGTGAGATGGCATGAGTTAGTTGCCACAACTTTCGTGTTATATAAGACCAGAGTACATAATTGTTTTATTGCAAAATAGCTCCCTGAATTCTTTTTTCGATAAAGTAGTAGCTTGAAAATCGAAAACCTACAAACTTAAGCACGAACGACTTGGCCGGCAATGCGGTCCAAATCTTGCTGGCCGTGGCTAGTGATCTTGCGACCACCCTTGTTTACACCTTCCGGACACTTCTCGACGACCTTCATCTCCTCGAGCTGCTGAAGAATGTGGCGAATGAGACCTCCTGAAGCCTTTTGAAAGTGTTGACGGTGCACACCTTTGCGAGCAGCACCACCATACACTTTTTTCAAAGAGCCGACGCCAGTGTACTGACGCAGGTATACCTTGCGGGCGATGGAGGCGGCACGAATGTAGTACCAGTCCTGGTCGGCAGGGGAGTACTCCTTGAACGAAGCAGTCTTGACAACGTCCCACCATGCAGGCAGCTCGATTTTGCCAGAACGCTTCAAGTGCTCAGCGTAAGCCTTGATGAAGTCAGCGGGCTTCACATCACGGACTGTGACACCGCGCACATGTTCTTCCTCGTCGTAGTCAGCCATGTTAGAGTCTGAAGCAGATCACATTAAAAAGAAAGGTTAAGAACACGTCTGTACCACCGCACTCCCAGGTGGGACTCTGAGTCGTTGTAAGACAGACCGCGAGTCCACGTCGGTCGCGCAGGACAGTCTCGGTCTTAAGAAACATCGTTATTATAACGCGTCACCCAAAACTCTCTACGACAAGTGATAGTCGAGAGGCGCTGTCAGTGGGAGCGACCATCATGATGACCAAACCTCACTGCCCACTACACACCGAGCGGCCCCACACACTACCGATGGCAAAAGATAGACAATACTTACTTGCTTAGAGAGGACCTTTGCAACAAATAATGGGATTTTTGTAGCGGCGAGCTAGATGGTCAAAGCGCCACCACCACTGAAAGGAAAATGTTCCTTTTTAGCTAATTATTGAGTACATTGATGTAATTTAGCAAACCGATTGGCCCAAATGATTTATGCGGTGTCGGAGCTACTTATTGTTCATGTCATGCCAAAACACGGTCTCAGTCTTTTCTATGGGTACACACGACATTGTTGGACGGGAGGCAGTTGTGAACTTCGTGGGACGAGGAAAGTGATACGCGATGTTGGTTCTCTTTGAGACGGCGGCAGGCCATGCGCTTTTCAAAGTACAGGATGAGGCTAAATTGGCCAATGCGGATGACGTGTACAAGCACTTTGTGACTCCAGAGAAAGCTGCCAAGCTGTTAAAGCTCAAAGGCTTTAATGCTTTCAAGGACACCACTGAGGCCGTGGCTGCTGCCACCGAAATGGTAGATGGCAAAATGGGCAAAACACTTCGAAAGTTTCTCAAAAAGAATGTCTTAGAAGCTGGTTTAAAGGACAAGCTAGCCGTTTCAGACAAGGCGCTCGGTGCACTAATCAAGGAAAAGCTCAGCATTGCCTGCGTAAACGACACTGCAATTAACGAGGTCATGCGTGGTATTCGTGCCAACATGAGCACACTCATTTCTGGATTAGAGGACGATGATCTTAAGGCCATGACACTCGGTCTGTCGCACTCGCTTTCGCGCTACAAACTCAAATTTAGTGCTGATAAAGTCGATACTATGATTGTGCAAGCCATCGGACTACTCGACGAGTTGGACAAGGAGATTAATACATACTCAATGCGTGTGCGTGAGTGGTTTGGATGGCACTTTCCGGAAATGGGTAAAATCGTCACGGACAACTTGCAGTACGCTAAATGCGTACTGAAGATGGGCATGCGTACGCAGGTCAAATCCCTGGACTTTTCGGACATTTTGTCCGAAGATGTCGAAGCTTCGATGCGTGAGGTCTGTGAGGTGTCCATGGGAACGGACATTTCCGAAGAAGACGTGACCAACATTTCGGCTCTCTGTGATCAGGTGATTTCTCTTACAGAGTACCGTGCTCAGCTTTTCGACTATCTGAAGAATCGCATGAACGCAATTGCTCCGAACCTCACAGTGATGGTGGGTGAGCTAGTCGGAGCTCGTCTTATTGCCCATGCCGGCTCTTTGATGAACCTTGCCAAGCACCCCGCGTCTACTGTTCAGATTCTCGGTGCCGAGAAGGCCCTTTTCCGTGCACTTAAGACCAAGCACGATACGCCCAAGTACGGGCTTATCTACCATGCTTCGCTGATTGGTCAAACCGCCCCCAAGCACAAGGGGAAGATCTCACGCGTACTGGCTGCGAAGACAGCGTTGGCTGTGCGTGTGGACGCACTTGGCGATGCTACAGAAGCAACCATTGGTTTTGACAATCGCGCCAAGGTGGAGGCCCGTGTGCGGCAGCTCGAGAATGGATTTTCAGGCGTGCCCAACAGCAACGGCAAGACTAAGAATGAAGCTAAAAAATATGTCAAGACAGAGACGAGCAAATCGTACAACGCCGATGCTGACATGACTGTGTCAAGCAAGAAGCGAAAAGCCGAGGAAGCGATAGAGGAGGAAGAACCCAAGCCGAAGAAGGAAAAGAAGGAGAAGAAGCACAAGAAGAAAAAGGCCGTTGAAGTGGACGCCGAGGAGACGACGGACAAGAAGGAGAAGATTAAAAAACACAAAAAGAAGAAAAGTGCCGAGGAATAGACGCGGTTGTGCGTGCAAGTTGTTAGGCAGATATTCTAGTTTGAAGGTGCTCAACACTTTTTAAAGGGTGGGCATACCCCCGAATAGCTATTGCTTTTGCGTATGACTGCTATAATACTGTGCAACTCAAGTGTTAGCACCCGAAAGTTGAATGAGCGAGCTGCAAGAAACCAGAACCCGGTGGCTGGAGGTGCGCGGAAAGGTGCAAAAGGTAATGTTTCGCAAAACCGTAATTCGGGCCATGCAGAAGCGTGGACTAGAGGGCGGCGCAAGCAACGACCGCCAGGACACAAATCTGGTTCGAATCACAATGCGC
Organism: Plasmopara muralis; assembly: GCA_003676415.1. Taxonomy (NCBI): domain Eukaryota; phylum Oomycota; class Peronosporomycetes; order Peronosporales; family Peronosporaceae; genus Plasmopara; species Plasmopara muralis. The sequence continues at coordinate 127,942 of RCHQ01000132.1, read as the reverse complement.
GGCGATCCTCTTGTTATGGAAAAACTCGTGATTGCTCTGCGCGAAGGCAAACCCATTAATGATTGGGGTGCTAGGGCCACCAGTGTTGAGGATGTGGACGATGAGCGCGGCATGTTAGTGGAGGCACATCAAGTAACCACGACTACTGTCGACGACCGCAATTGGAACCCCAATCTCACTATGTATCTCTAATTGCTGATATGAAGATGGAAGAGCGCAAAATACTAGTGTCGATTACAAGAAGTAAAAACTGTTTAAAACAGTCCTGGCACAAGCAAAACTTGTGCCATTATCGTAGTCGTCATCACTTACATATCATCTTAGTCGTCATCACTTACATATCATCTTAGTCGTCATCACTGTCGTCAGCGTTGGCTCGGCCGCCGCCTAACATCCCTGCCAGCAGCGACGATGGATCCGCAGCTCCCATTTCCTCTTGCGCTTTCTTCATTTCTTCTGGGTCTATTTAGATGCAAATAAATCTGTGAACGAGCCAATTTTCCCAAGTCGACTTCAATTGAAAACTCACCCATTCCTTCCGATAGCTTTGGCAAGACATACAGCAAAACAATCGGTACTACGATTGTCAAGAAAGACGGATTCATGAGAAGACTCAGTAAATTAAACTTTTCGCGCTGCTCGAAGTAGTCGAGCTGCTTGACGGGCTCCACGACTAGCGGGTAAGCGGCGTGCATCTTAGAAGCGCCTGGATACTTAAATTCAAGCACACGAATGAGCCCGTCGGGTCCAACATCCAATTTGTACTTGCTAAACAAAAAGTGCGTCGACGGGATGTCCACAACGTAGCGGCCCGGCTCGAGGTCGCGAAACACAAAGGTCCCATCAGCGCGCACAAAAGTCGTCTGCTCCCCACCATTAAGTTGTACTTTCAGTGGATCTATCTTTCCTGCCGTAGATCCCTGTGATTGCACTTTGCCATTAATCTCAAAAGTTTGTACGCGGGCTGCCAGCACCGCCAGCACTGACACCAACAAACACAGCAACATGTCGTCCTGGAGGGGGGACGGTGTGTTGCACACGAAAAAATAGTCTAAAATCTTAGCTAAAGAATAAATGCAAAATCTGTCATCTTACTGGAAGCATAAACAATACGGTAGTGCTTATATTGATCCGGTTTTTAGTTCACGTCGCATTTAATTAGGTGCCTTTGCGTAGTATTGGGTGCATGATGAGTAATTGACATACAAATTAAGGGAATCGATACAATGCCCGTTGAATTGTCGAGCCCCTCGCATGCTTTCTCGGCGTATGATTGATTGGCTGTGGCTAATACAAGTTGTAGGGTTATAGAGATTAACGCAAAAATCAGTTTTATTGCAGACAGTAGCTTTCATTTTTAAAGTATCAAAGACTTTCATTTTTCTCTTTAAACTGAAGGTGATGTTGCTCTAGGGCACGTAACGCCCAAAGTGGCATCTAAATATCATAGATTCAGTAAAAGCGAAACAAAGCCGGCTGTTGTTATATGGTATGCTCCTTTTCTCAGTGGCGGCGGATACTGCAGCGAAGCACATTAGTACATGGTGGCAGTGACTGACACTCAGGGGGCAATTAGAGTGTCGTCCTTACATTCGAGCACTTGAGACGTACTCGATTTTGAAAAGGATACAGGAAAGGATTAGCATTTACTCAGTCATTTGAGCTGCTGATCGTGCAGCACGGGGATTCGATCAATCCGTCAATCATTTCGAGACTAGACAGAGGACATGAAGAGCAGCACTGGATTAAAGAAAGAGTTTTTATACTGGACATAAAAACGAGTAGAATTTCTCTCGCAATTTGTCACTTAGAATCAGGGGCGTGAAAGCCTGCTCACTACATGACGGCGCGCTGTCCAACTCATAATGCACTTTTATACGTTCGGACGCGCCATGTTCGAGACGGTCCGAGTGCCAGTGGGATGTCTTGATCGAATGAATACGATGGAGGAACTTTGGGTCCCCAACCAACATTCAAAGATACTTTTTGTGGGTAGAGGAGTGGATCCTAGAGCTGTTAAGGTTGTTCCAGAAGTTGTAAGCGTCAATTTTTGACCTTGACAAAGTCGAGCAAGTGTATGATCTTGCCTGCGACGTGGCGTTTGACATGAATGACAAGACGGTAGACTAAACTGCTTTTTGCGTCCTTGCTTCTTTATTCAACATTATAGCTTGTTATAGCCACAGCCAAATATAGGCCGCAAAAGCATGGATAGGGGTTCTGTATAACAAACAGCATATGGGCATTTAAACGAAAACTTATGGACATCGTAACGACTTCCCAAATTAAATACACATTTTATCGGTGTCATTAGTTTCTCAGCGCTGCACGTGTTTCAATTATAATAGACACAACATAAGCTTGTTGCAACCAAGAAAAGTTATTCTTATTGCTTCTGATCTATCTTACTCGAGTGTACTTTAATATGTCGTTCGCTGGATCAATTGACCAAATATGAGTCGCGAATCACGGCGCGATCATAAGTATCAACGCTGCCGATAGCAGCTCGATTTCTTTGTATTACATCACGCTACCCATTTTCTCTGTAACACTAGCGTATACCGCAACTCAACGGCCACCATTCTAACTGTGTCAACAAGTACCGCACTATTAACTTCCCCGATTGCGACGACGCAAATTGCACATAAGCTATGTATTATTTAAAGGAAATCGCGCCATAGCATTGACCAACTAAGACATGAGGTTTAGGTCTGGGACTGCGTAGTCCTCTTATCAAGTCTTTGAGTCCACACAAGTCACAACTTATCTTAAAAACTTTGTGCCGATCAGACATCCTCGTTATGACTTGTGTCGATCAACAGAACCCGCACATCGAACTCAATATGCTTCACAGCTTATCTTAACGGGCAGAGCCTAGTGCAATCGGCTGCTTCGTCGGCCGCTCTTAGTTCATCAACAACTTCTGAATCGAAAGCATTTTTTAGTCAAAACGCTATTACGTCGAATGACAATTAGATCTCTCTTAAAGCCAGCTTGGTCACTTTTAATATGAAGAGAGCAAGCTCAAGTCTTTAGGATGGGGTCGACTATAAAAAAAACTTACTTCGTATCAGAGCGTAATAGGACAAAAGCTTCATCTACAAAGTTTAAATATTGCTGATGAGCGTGCGGCTTATTTCACTAGGCTGTGTCATCTTGAGAATCACCCTTTATACGCCGCAATCACTCAAGCCACACAAAGCGTGCTAGCGAGCTGACATTGGTGTAAGTGCGATTTCACTTATTTAGTGCCCGATTCAAACGCTTGTGTCAATGTAGCCTAAGTAAATAGCAAACATTTTTTTCGAGGCGCACGAACACGAGGTGCAATCGCAGCAGATATTATTTATTTATTTATTTTAATTCTGCAGACAAGCTATCAGTTCGTGCCTATCAAGCCAGCCGTGACCGCCTTATTGAGTATATCAAGTATCAGAGTATCTTTGGTCGCGGGTTTTAAGTCTTGACGAACACTCAGCATTAAGCATGACCAGTTCTAGTAAAGCTACTCCATCAGCCCGAATCCCATTGGGTGTGCAACAGCTGGGGGGGCTGGATGCCCCCTTGACCGAAAAGAATCATGGTGTTAGAAGAAGTATTTAAAATGGCTCAGATAGCTACAAGCATCCCGCGCTAGAGACAGCCTAGTCTTATCGTGTGTCTCGGCTTTTTAAATCTCTTTACTATAGGGTGGATCCAGCAGATCCATTTCAAGTCATTAAAGACACAGGGCGCTCCAATTAGCGGTCAATTCTGTCGGCAGAAAACGATTTCCTTTTTAACGCGAATCAAATTGTTGACCCTTTTTTCCAAATGGATAGCTAAGCGAGTAAATACATGCGAGACGTGTCAAAAAGTCAAGCACGTGGCTTTCACTCGGGATTCTTCACAAATTCTATCAATACCGGCAAAATGTTGGAAGCGCATTAGCCTTGACTTTGTCGCTGGTCTGTTGGAAATCAATGACAACAGGTCTTCGTGCGTCACATGGTGCATTTGTCGTCTGTTTCGGCCATTATAATTAGCAAGGTTGTTTATGAATACAAGTTTGTAGGAAATTATAGCCTTTCAGGGATAATGCGCGTCGGATAGACACCTGCGATGTACTGCCACGCAATGCTTAATCTTGTTTTTGTCAATTGAAATGGCTCGTGCTAGTGTCTTTAGAAGGTCAGACGAAAATGACCAATTGTGTGCTTGGAGACACACTGCGAAGCATGTGCGCCCAGGCTGAGCCACTAAGTTTCTAAGATATAGTTTGCTTTCAACAATGCAATCAACGCCTTTACTCCTTCTATATGAGAGTGCTGCGATCCTTTTGGCACTCACTTTTTTTAAGAGCACGTATGCTTTTAAGGCAAGAAATTAACAAGCCGGGTCACTTTGTCTAAATCTCAGACTAGTTTACCACGATTAAACTTCGTAAAAACGTGGCTGAATATTATTAGCAAGGCAGGGGACCAAGGGAAGAAATGTTGAGAATACATTCAAAAGGAAATTTAATATTGTTATCAATGAGAATAGGAAAATGTTAGATTCTTAAATTACCACTAGAAAGATGGAAAGACATGGGTCGGTGTCCACTATCGGACTTTTCAATTCGAATTAGCTACTTATGGAAAAGTTCTTCGAAGGATGACAGTTCTTAGATTTCCGAGCCTCACACCAGTCTATGAGTGCCCCCAGCACCTCTTCGAAGGGTGATACTCGCACTCAATCGGGTTGATAAGGTGTCCATACAGCGCTTGATTTTACCATGGCCACCGTTGCATTAGCTAGAAGACTAAGAGACCGAGCATCAATAAGGCTGTGTGCTTTGAGCAGCCGATTGAACCTGGATTGATAACAAAACAAAGCTACATACGCAATTTTCAGACCTCGTGCTGAAATTTGTGATTGTTTTGTCTGAAAGCTCGTATATCAAATGGCCAAAAGAGCTTATAAAGGTCTAAAATCGTCTCAAATGAGTCGCAGCTTGAGGACCCCGAAAACAATTTTAAGCGCGCACATTAGATTGCACATGATCTTCAGTCCCTTATATAGCGTACGAGGCCGGAAGAGAATGGAAAAGGGAAGGGAGCTCACAGCTAGGAAGAGCCGCAATTTCATTTGAAGTACTTTGTAAATTAAAGGTGCTTACACAGGCGCCAGATACAATTTGTGAATCAAAGAGTTATTCAGCTTCCCAAAAATTGCCGAGTCAGCTTTGGCATGACAACTTAAGAAACCTTACGACCTTGAAAATGAAATAGCGCGGTAAGGCCTTGTCATTTGATCACACGCTACGCAGACTCATACCTGCGCCTAAAACTTGCGCTTCCCACGCCCAATTTTTGTCGAATCTGAGACTGAGTTGTCTCCTTCCCACTTGAAGGGCATGTTGTAGTTGTACTCTGAGAACGTTACAACTGGAAATCTGGACGCATTATAGATGTTTGTGAGCTTGAAGTTTACATAACCCTTCTATTTGACCTGGTGGTATATATAGTGACCTTGCGCAGTCCTACCATACAGACAATGACTGCAGCCTTCTTCAAGAGGAAGCTACCAGCCAAATCAACCAAAGATAATCTGATCTTGAACAAAGTCAAGATACTCCTTCTAAGTTTAGCGGACTACAAGGAATTACGACTGTACATGGTACGCGGAGCGGCAGTGAGATTCACCAGCTAACGCTTAAACTCAACCCATATCAAAAAATTACCTCGAATTAGATAATGCACAGTAGCGTCGACCACATTTTCTTACTTTGTTCTCAGCAAAACGGACGTCATGACCATTTCAACACGAGCAGCAAATTGTCTTCCTCTTTTCCTTGAAATGATCTTACGCTCACCGCTAGCACTTTAGGCTTCGACAGGGCCTCAACCTGAAGAGCCGGCGTCAAAGACGGGGACAAATAGGTTCCTTGTCGGGCCAAGTAATATTGTCCGTTTGTTAGCACATTTCATAATAAACTTAGGCAAGTGAGCTTACTGCTATATGCTCGTAACGAATCTTACAGACTTACATACTAGTGCAGCGAGGCTGCTGTAAGTGTTTGCATATCGAAAGCGTCAATTCAGGTCTCTGGCCTCTGTCTATGCTGCGGGTCGCAAATCGCTATCCGCCTGACTTAAAGGGATAGTATCGGCCTTAATGTCAACTTTTATTATTCGCTAATATTCTTGAATGTAAAGAAGACTTTAATTATATTTATCATGAAACTTACTGTACAATTTAGCATAGCAGTTTCGGCTGACATGCCTTAGCAGTACACCATAGACCATGTTCAACTTTTCTGCCGGCACAGTAGCGTCAATGTTTAAAACACCACTTAAGTTGTGTCACCCGGTATGTTCGTACCATCCAAATGAGTTCATGGCACCCTATTCAAAGTATTTTCTCTTGGTCTTGTCAATTTTGATAGTATTTGTACTCTTACAAGTATAAAAAAGTGTTGGTAGTACAGATAAATACTGAGTCGGAGATTATAGCACTAGTATCAGCTCGAACAAGCAGAGCGTTTGTGTAAACTGCAACCAAAACTTTGCTGCGGAGACAAGTGTTACTCTCTTAAGGATTTTGCTGGGTTACCGTCGTACGCTCAAGCTCAAGTCGCAACAATTGTTTTGCACAACCATAAAGTAATCAAGCAAATAGCCAGCGAGCGGTCTAACCTTGGTCTAATCTGCTAACGACCGTCCATGAGCGAGTAATTTAATCTAGCGGCATAGCAAGCGATTGAGCGAGCATTCCAGAGAGTAGTACATTGAGCGATTAGCATTATGAAGTAGTGCGGGTAGTGCAAAAGAAAGTGAGGCGTTTGTTTGATCGAGCTCATTGGTGAAGGTGGCCTTAACGATTTATTGATCTCGCAACAAGTCAACAACATATCGGGAACACAGTCGAATCTTATAAAGCGCGATTATTAAGTGTGGGTAGAGCCAACTGATTGAATAAATGTATTTCGCAATTATGCGCTTGCTTGGTAGAGTGCTGAGCTTGTCTTAGCCGATGAAGAAGGAAAAATATTTTCAACGTCCAGTATTTGTTGCTTGGAGCAAGTTGAGTAGTGAGATCGTTTAAAAACCCCTTACTTTAATCTTTAAAGTGGCTGTCAAGCATCTACTGCTATCATCCTAAGGCCCATCATTCTCCAGTTTTGATTAATTGACAACTATACTGACAACTATAAGCGTTTTTAGCAATGATCTTTCGGTGTTTTGCGCAACATACATCTCTGTATTATGAGATCTCAAATACGGTAAATAAAAACAATTATACGTGCCAGCAATATACGCACATGCACGCACCGTTAGACCGCCCCCATCCTGACTGTCAGGCTGTACGTACTGCAATGTTCAGTTAGTCAAGGTCAATGGCCACGTCTTCAACAATTTAACGGATCGTTTGATGGTGCAGGAAATTAGAGCGCTGCTTGAGTGCCACGAAAACAATTCGTACACAAAGTTTTTTGGCGCTTGTAGTGACGTTAAAGCAGCATTGGATCACTGTTTCAAGAAAGAGAAAAATCGCATACGCTCCGAAAATTTCAAGCAAGCCAAAGCATCGAATGCTTACGTGAGAAAGAAAATGCAAGAACGCCACCACCGCGCGGCCGAGGAGAAGACAAAGACCAAAGAAGCAGTTCCTGTCAATTAAAGCCCTAAAACAAAACCTATCGCAAAACTACAAACAACGATTGATCGGTGTACCTTTTGGTATACTCTTAGAGGATGTACAAGACTTTATGCGCACACCCTTCTCCGCTGTTAATCTGATGCTTCTATGACTACTTAAGCCCCTCGCCCTCGTAAAGCATATCGCCTGTTGGTTGGCTCCAGACCGAGTATCGCGTGGTCATATTCCAGTAGTAAAGTTTACCACGATTGTCTAGTGCTGAGCGCCAATTCCCAAAGCGTTGTCCAATAAGCACGACATCGTCGTCGTTCTCGAATTTAGTGTTCACGTTTGTCTCGGGCAGTGCACTCCACGGTATGGTGCCTACCATGATATATTTGCCATCGACCTTCTCCAATTTCTTGAGTTCGTGCTTCATGTACTCGGCCATGATGCTGGCAATACGCAAACCTTCGGGTGTCTCATTTTCAAGCAAATGCTGCGCCACAGCTGTCTGAAGTACATTTGGGCCAAGCTTTAATCCTTTGTCATATGCAATGCACGAGTTAAAGCAAATCTGCTGAACTTGAGCGAGATTTTTATTCACCGTAAGCTCAGAAATGTCTTGGTAGCGCATACGCACGACAGTCTCCTCCCAAAGGCGATCAAATAAAAGTTCCTGCATGATTTTGCCTGGCTCGCTTTCCAGCGCCAAGCGACGGTGTACCATCCACACATGTACCATGAGAAGTGCCTGTTGTGCACGAAAAGATCGCGGAAGGCCAAGCGCACGGTAGTACTCGGGCCTGGCCGTGTGGTTCATGCAGCTCTGAAACAGGGCAGTGGAGTGGCGAAACAAGCGGTCGTCTTCGTTCAAGAAACCCAGCATTTTCCATAGCCAATGCCAGCGTTGAAAGAGATTTTGGCTCTTGGTTACATCTACGTTGGACGAGCGACCTATGATACCGCGGCCCGGAGATGGGGGCGCAATGTCCGTCTTGGCCCACGAGAACTTGTCGGTGGCGGCAGCGGACGCAAACGTTCGACCCGGTGTCCATTGTTGCATTTCAATGCATTGCGAGGTAATAAATGAAGACTTGAGGTCTTTACGCACGAAGCCGGCGCTACTCCGCGAGCCACAGTAAGTTGCTGCTCGCGATACTGCAGCTCGCATGAACGTCAACGTAAAGTTCGCACTTATGCGAACTTGATTTGATGCCTCTCATAAATCATGTTTTAGCCCCAACCAGTCACTGACCAGCCAAATTGTTATGGGACGCAAGTTAAGGCACAAAGCTCGCACGGGCGATGGCGGCGCGGAAGTGCGTCTGCGTAAACGACAAGTAAAAAAAGCCCAGCAGTCACAGAAAGAAGCAGAACTGACGTTCTATGACGATCCGTCCGATAACGATAGCGATAGCGAGCGTGTCGAGTCTGAGGACGACGAACTGGCAGGTGACGAGGTGCTGGAGCTTGGTGTTGACGAAGATGACGAGGATCGAGACGATGAGGAAGATAACGTGGTTATGTATGACGAGGATGAAAGCATGTACGATGCTGAGATGGAGCGCAAGAAGGCGATGCAGATGGAGGGGAAATGGGGCCAAAACCGCAAAACCTTTTATTCGGCAGATACAGCTGAGTACGAGCTCGAGTCGGACGAAGCGATTGCAAACGACGAAGAAGAAGCTGCTCTTGAGCTGCAACGGAAGCAGGCCGAAATGATGGACGACGAAGACTTTGGTCTCGATCGATTGGAAGCGAATGACGATGGGGAAGAGGAAGAAGGAGAGAACGAGGCAGCGCCCGTGGATGGCGAAGAGCTGATTGGAGAGCAACTTGCAGGTATTTCTGCACTTGCTGATAATGACGCTGGCGGAGCTCAAATCATAGAGCAGGTACCAAAAGACTTTTCAAAACTGTCCGTGAAGGACAAGCTGGAGATTGTGACGAAGTCGGCGCCAGAGCTGTTGGGTTTAATAGCAGAGCTGGAAGCTACTACAAAGGAATTAGAAGAGGTGGTGAAGCCGGCAGTTTTTAAACTTCGCCCTGTGCGTCGAAAGTCTCGCGAGCTGCAAATGGGGTTGCGCTACTTGATGACTCGTCAAAACTTGCTTTTGAACTACTCGGCTAACATTGCCTTTTATCTTCTACTACGTGCCGAAGGCAAGAGCGTGGCAGATCATCCCGTGCTTAAGCATTTGCTGTTGTTAAAGAATCAGTTAGGCAAGCTTCACTCCATCAACAAGAATGTAAAGGGTCAATTACACGATCTGCTCACGAAAGAGTTACCTGCTGAACGGGAACCAAAAATCAACGATGGCCTTGATCAGTTCTTTGTCAAGTCGACAATCAAGCGCGATGCTAGTGGTGCAAATGGTTTAAATAACAAGTCGAATATTCAGAGACAGTCAAGTGGGGTATCTGCCAAGGAGCTAGTGGAGGCGGAGCAATTTTACGAACAGACTGCACAAGATCATGCCAGGCTTAAGAAAGCCAAGAAAGAGCTGTACACACACGAGACCCCTGCGACCTTGGTATCAAGCGACGAGGATAGCGATATGGATGGTGAAAGTGGCAAGCGTGGAGCATCGTACCAGATTATGAAGAATAAGGGGCTGAAGGCGCACAAGAGCAAATTGAACCGGAACCCGCGTGTTAAGAAGCGGTTGCAGTATCGAAAGGCTGTCATCCGACGAAAGGGTCAAGTACGCGACGTGCGGGTTGGCGAGGCTGGCAAGTACGGAGGCGAATCCACTGGTATCAAGTCAAATTTGTCGCGTAGTCGCAAGATCCGCAATTAATTTTGAAAAAGTGCTGCACCTCGGGCAACAATCTTATAGACGCTTATCGCACCCTAGATCCTGCACTTGAAATTGTTTTTAACATGCTATGACATAGCTGTGTATTTAATGGCTTGCTGCTTCAAGTCTTTTTTCACTGCTCGGCCTCAACAGGACTCTCCCACAGCTTGTGCTCTGCACTCGACGCACACACGAGTACGTCAAGTCTTTATATGCACGTAGCAACACAAAGATGGAACGCACCAATGTACACGGGAATGACAGTCAATTCGTCCTCGGCCTGCTCAATTAGCTCCTCGAGCTGGCCGCAGTTGATCTTGCGCTCAATGACCTCTTCCTGTATCGTCAACCAACAACGTATTCGTCACCGGCTCAACAACAACCAGACTTGCTTCGTACATCTTCATTCGTTTCCACTACATTCAGCCGGAATTTCGTAAATTGCTCGACAGCGTTGCGGTAATTCTTGGCCTCAGGAGGCAGCAGCTACAGTCAATAGCGTTAAAGTCAGCATATCTCTTCACTAGATCCTTTCGTATTCTCAATGACCCGTCGCACCTTCACCTCCTCCAGCGTTCGGCGGTAGATATTGATAAGATCCTGGCGCGCGTTTGGGTTCACCTTTAGACCCGCGAGACCGGTCGAGGTCTTAGTCACCGCCATTCGCAGCACTCGGGACGCAAGCATGATTAGTACAAGTGAGGGGACCTATTACCGTATAATCAAAGACGAATTTTGACTCGTTAAAATGCTGCTAATCGTGACAGGAATTTAAGCCTATGAGCGCTGTGATCGTGACAATACGATACGCAATATGAGCGGCATCTTCCCGGGCAACAGTAGCCTCGTTCAACAGCTAGACAGTGCGTGATTGAACGATTTTAGGCCTGCGACTTTGTTTGCTAACGCAGCAATACAGACTTATAACTAATGAATTCATTCGATGTTGGGTAGAACAAGTACTTATAGTCTTGCGTGACGGCCGCCACCTCGTTGGATACCTTCGAAGCTTTGATCAGTTTTGTGCGTTGCTTGCTTCACGAGACGTGTTTTAATCAGAATGCAGTTTTTGTCTCTATTGTTTGTTGCGATGACAAGTGATTCAGTGTTGTGTTCTCGATTGGCTTACTGTAGCCAACATCATTCTAGAAGACACATTTGAGCGCCATGTAGCTGAAGGACTATTTTGCGACATCGAGCTGGGCTTAAATATTATTCGGTACCGTGTAGTTCATCCAGTATCGCTATGCTATTGCCTTATTGGAATGTCTGTCTTTGTTATCATATTCTGATTACGCAGTGGCGACAATATAGTCCTTCTCGGTGAACTTGTACGTTTGTGAAAATCTGCTAGTCTTGATAACGATCGAAACTCATCGATGTACAGGATAGCGACAAGGAGCGCGACCAGCCACATATGAAGCGCGTACCGCTAAAAGAGGTGCTGGAGTCCGAAGAGCGATTAAATGAGGAAGGCAACACGAGTGTGCGTCAGCAGTGGGATTTTGAACAGCAGCACTAAGGACCCTGTGCATAACGCGTCAAGTGTAGCCATTTTAGCCATTCGTCATTATGTAATGCACACAAAATTAAGTACGCTTCACAGTCCTAGCTTAGCCGCTCGTTTCGGAGCTCAAGAAGACCTTAGCAACAGGCCATGACTGAAGTGCGTAAGATTATCGATCTGCCAGACACTGACAACACAAGCCTTAAGTGCGCTGCAACGATCCTGGCCCATGAGTGCGCAGATGCCAATTTAGACTTCATGCGCTGCAAACAGCGCGACGCCAACCCGCGCGCCTGCCTTGTACAGGGCGAAAAGGTCACGGCCGCAGTGCTTAAGACGTACGTAGTTTGAATGCCTCTACTTGGTATTTAATTTTCAATCAAGTCTTATCAGGCTTCGCGAGGTTGAAACTCATTGCGGCGAGACGTATTCGGCGTACAAGAAAGCTCTCAAAGAGAATTGGCATCGAATCGACGAGACGCGCAAAGAGAAGGCTGCGCTGGAAGATTGCTGGCGACAATACAAGGGCTACAATGGAGCACAAGAAGTTAAGTAAAACCAGGCAAAAGCGCGTCTCGAGGTCAATTGATGACCTACGTGCCACCTCACAGTTTAATCTGCCGATACAATAACAGGGTAAAGCAAGAAAATGTCAATGCAGTCATCTTCTCGTATTTGCTGCACTATCGTAGCCATAAAATTCTCAACAAAACACGTTGTCGATAAGGTGTTGCAATGAATTGTTTGGCGTCTCTAATCTGATCATATTACGACCGACAAAAATTTGAGGTGGTCTACACAATCACATCATTTACAATATTGAGCAGTCTTTACGTGTGCAGGAAGGGGCCGCCACCTACGCCAGCGTCGACGCAGGCTTGAGTCGCATCCACAGACGCAGAGATGTTGGTCACTGTTGCTTCACTTGCAAAAAATAAGGAAGTAGCAGGCGTCGACGAACTCTCAAAGCGACGACGATAAGCCCACAGACCCAATGCGGGATTGGAAATGTAGAAGAAGCGTTCGCCATTTGCATCTACATTCCAGCCATCGTGCAGTTTATCCACTGGATACTTGGCAATCATTTCTGTCAGCTCACCATAGCCGAACCCCACACCTTCAACTTCTTCTCGCGTGAGGTGTCCCGGACAGTATGTAATACGGAAACGACCCTCTGAGGAGCCGTGAATCAAATGCGCTGCGGCGCTTAAATTCTTCATCAAGTCGCGATTGGCGTTAAGATGAGCAAGCACTTCCTGTTAAAACATCGTGAGGAACTGCTTTTTCATTTGCTGCGTTGGCTTGTACGTACGGGTGTCGTTCGGTATCCGTATTTGCGGATAAGCTCGTCGATCCGCTTATCCTCACCAAACCGCGCTACCCCAGGTGCAAGGACAATGAGCTCGCCATTGTCTGCTATAGCCATTCGTGTCCGGTAAATGGATTTGTTGCCGAGCCAAGTCGACTTGAATTCTTCCGGGTCCAAATAAACAACCACCTTATCCAATGGTGTATCCAAAAGCTCAAAGTTCACTTCAAGTGACAAGTCTGCTGCTTTCATGAAACATTCTTCATCGTCTCCAATAAAAATACCACGAGTCACAAGGCTGCCGTTATTTCTACGCACTACCAGGTTAGCAATAAGTTCAAGTATATAGAAGAAGAAGAACATCGTACCCACGGCCGATTACTGTGAGTATGTAAATAAGAGGGAGCTTTGTGAGAAAGTGTGTAGAAGCGTAATTGAGTATACGACGCAAAGGGTTGTCGGCACGCCCCATCATCCGTTCCATACCGTATACGGCACCGATGAAATGCGAAAAGTTGATACCTTCGCTTCCTCCAGTTCCCACGAAAATATTTTTGTTAAAATTGGCCATACCCATGACCTCATGAGGAACAACCTGGCCGATAGAGAGGACCAGATCATGACCTCCTTCCCACAACTGCCACATCAAACCCCATTTTAACACTGACTTCACAGGCCTAATTAACGATCGCAACTACGCACGTACTAGTTTGTTGACTTGAGCCGGCCATGCCTCATTCACTTTGCCATCGCTTGCCTCTAGTACGAGCTCCGCAGGCACCTCACCGATCGTCACCACATCGTTTCTGTACATTAAAATTTAAATTTATTATCTTCAAGACTTTTAATATAATCCGACGCACCTCCAGTCGTGCACGCGAAAAAGATTGCTCGGTATGTCGCCAAACATCTACAATAGAAACCATTTATCAACTATGGTTTAACCAATCAATCACCTCTTGGGATTTACCCTGCTGATCTCGTCGTCGGTCATGGCATCGTGCGTTCCTAATGCCGGCAGCACGTCCGTCACTTTCTCTTGAAGATGTTCGTACGCGTATTGCGAGAGCACTCCCGCTTTTCTACAATTAAGTATAAGAGATTAAGTCAAAAGACGTTCGACATCTTTGGTTGAGTTGCTGCAATTGGCGCGTACGAATGATAGCGTGTGAAGTCGGGGGGTACGATGACCGCTTTTTCAAACTTAGCACTGCGTTGCGCCTCAAGCTTTTGCAATGTTGCCAGTACAATCTCGCGCAGTCGCGCGTCTGTCAACTCGGTATCCGTAGAGCCCTCCGCGAAGAACAGCGTCATGGGTTCAACTGCACAGTCTAGATTTGTAATTTTCTTTGCGGATGCAAATCATTCGAGGTAATGTACTGGTAAGAAAGGAGCAGCTACGGATATTAGAGATGGATATACAATCTTCCAGTGAGCGTCGAGAGAAAAACGACATTAAGCATTGATGTTATTGATACGCAATGTTTTAGCCATACTTCCTCGAATCCCGCCCTGCAGGATCTGAACTTGTTTCGGTATTGGTTTGCGAGCCGGTATATATACTGATGGGGTGGTCAGAATGCTTATAAACTACAGTAAAGATCCAGCAGAGAGAGAAATGCACAACTTGGCTTCTATACGAAAGGGAGCCAAACGGGCAGCAAAGAAAGCGGCTGGTCGATTGGAAAATTTAACGATGACAAAATCAAGTCTCCAGAATGTTGCTTCGACTTCCAACGGTGCCTTTGCACTCTGCTCATAAGGCCGCGTCTCCAATCTAGAGTGCACCTACTAAGTCTACTCTGTAGGGGACGAACTAAGAATGGGTGATTCGCAAGAGAGCTGCTCAGGCAAAGAATGCTTTAAAAGAGCCTCCCCTTTAGTACGGTGAGAAAAGTATGCCTTTTTTTACTCTACCGGAAAATCGGGGACAAGACAGTCCTTGGGTGACGATGAGAGCGTCATGGGCACTCCGGCAAACACTTGCATGGCTCTCCGCTTTTGACGACTGTGTACAAGCTAACGGCTGTCGAATTGGACTCATCGTTCAGGAATAGGCCCTAAAAGGTATAAGGTGCTCATCCGGCTCACCACACCTTAACCACCAAGGTAGCAAAGCTCAAGACTAAGATATGATCCGAGATATCCTTATTGATGAGCTCAATATAAATGGAGCCAGCTACCAGAGATTAAAGTCAGAGACAACCGACTTTGCTACGTTTGTGAAGTGAGCCCACTGACCGTTCCACTATCTTGATAGCGCGTTCGAGATGGAAGAGGAGGAGGGTATTACCTAGCCGATGCAGACGATGACGCCAAAAAGTACGTTTGGCTATTTCGCGCTCTGCAAAAAATCTCTAGAGGCCAAAAGGTTTTTGATTGATTGTTTGAGCACGACCTTGCAGCGGCTATTCGCGTGCACTGAACACCGCATAGTATTCCTATTAAAGTTTTTTTTAGGTTCGTAAGGAGCCAAAAGACACGAATGGATTGTATTCGGCATTGAAAGCTTTTTTACTCTGAGGTACTTCGTATACGCCCGACCACGTTTAAAAAGGCCGCAAATATGGCACCTTAGAGCTGGACTCAACTTGTAGAAGCCATATATATGGCCTTCCCAATACTCCTGGTCCGCACATGGTCATCCATCGAGGCTTCATCTTCAATGAATGCCTTAACTTACAATCAAGATGTCCTTTGCGCCAAGCAACAAGGTTCAGCAAACCGAAACCTTATGCCTCAGTAAAATAGTAACTTCCAGTTGGTACAAGGCAGCTTACTGGGGTAGAAGTTGGTCGTGTGCAGCTCACAAAATAGAATAGATTTTAGATAGCGTTTAGCCCCAAAAATCTTCGTGCTCCATAACACGGATCTTACTTGCAAGCTGGGGTGCTGCCTTATAAGACAACCTTGAGAAATATCAGTAAGTAATGAAGTGTTCTTGTCGACTCAGGAACGTCGGGTATATACATCTGTCGCTTCACTGTCGAGCGAAGTCCGCCATATATTGAGGCTTTTAAGGCAAATGACCGTGACATCGTTACCATTTGCTTGGCGATCCAAACGAGGGTCTGTACCAATAATGTATTTCGAAATTAACGGTATGAGGTCTTTTGACTTAAATAGTGTCAAACACTTTTTGATGTTGTACCTTGATACAAAGTATGGCGATACCCTGGCTTTGGCTTGGCTAGAGCACCACGACTCTTAAGCTTATAAGGGGTCAAAAACCTTAGCTACCACCCATGTTGCTCCCAGTGGAGCTTAGGTGAGTCATAAACTCACCTTTCCTGTAAAGTTGAAGTGCTTTGACGCTGACACTCGATTGAGTAGCTCAATATGTTAGCATTCATGTCAAAATGAACACCAGTGGTGTCAAGGATAGATTTGAAGCCACAGAGCAGCTCGCAAATGACGTAGAATTGGCTTCAGGCAAAGTAAATACGATTGGACTTTTTTTCAAGTAGCTACCACTGCGTGTAAAGTTGTCAAAAACCACTGAGCAGTGCTGGTAAGACAAAGCGGTCACTACAACATGACCAAGAAAACATAAGCGAGGCCATGGCTCTGTACATGAAATAGCACTTAAATTACAGAACGATGCTCGTAGGCAGCAGTACTTGCTGCGATGGTGTGATGTGGTTGACTACGGCAGCATAGGTTAAGCAATTTCCCAGCACTTGGAGCGAAACGCGCAATATTAATTGATTCTCGCAGAAAGCGTTATTTGCTGATTGCCGTAAATGAAGCTTTTGGCATGACACTATCGATTAGTTTTTACTAACGCTGAGGTGTCACGTAAACTGTCGGACGGATGTAACAGAAAAACATTTGCTGCTCGCACTAAATGAGTTTGTTAGCGCTCAGTCAAGGGTGGGACTCTGTCGATGCACGCAAAGTAGCACTATTTACCGGAAAGCGCTTATCTTGAGCACCTTTTGTTGCATAACATACGAGGTATGGCAGGACATGGATCAACACATCGTGGGAGGACCATAAACATGCACTTAAAGCGGTGAGCAACACTTGTCGTGGAGTGGGCTCGCTTTACAACAGGCGTGACGTAGCTGGCTCAAGGTTGAGCTATCGGAGGACCAGTTCTCCTGAAGCATGTAGACCGGCACATATTCCTTTATGCGGGACCTCTTATAAGCCGATGAGCGCTGCTCAACTTTTTTGGACTTAGAAAAAACGTTAAAAGTTGGTACGTTCGTCTCGGCACCATACGACTTGAAACGATTTTTTCGAGATTGCCGACCCCGTCGACGAGAAGACGGAACAGTTGGCGCTTATCCAGCCATGCAGAGTTGTGGATATGGTTTGAAAAAGACATGTTGGTATTTGACCATAAGTAGCGGCTATTGATGTATAAAAAAGATGCCGGTACGGTTTAAAGCAAATTGAGATAGAGCCAAAAGGTCATTTTCGATTTTGTGTTATTGTGACCGACGACATAAATAAGCACTTGAAGCAGCACAGAAACAAAGAGCAACACTTGTTGTAGACTGAACTCGCCATGACATAGCAGATCCGAGATCGAGACGTTGGAGGTTTTGCTTCATTAATACTGCAAAGCGCCATATATCCTTTAGATAAGTGTAATGTTGGTGCGTCAATGCACGTTCGTGTCAACGCAAATTCGATATAAGGGCGTCTCTTCGAGACTGCCGACTAGTCAAAGAGAAGATGGAAACGTATGGTACGCTTTCAATAGTGCAGAATGGATGATGATGGTCTTAAGTAGACAAGTTAGTACTTGACGATAGCACTCGGCTATAGCTTATAAGAGAGAGAAGCCGACACAGTCGTAAGCAGAATTAGCCCGTCTTAAGATCAAATCTATGTTGGCTTACAAATAGGCTTGCAAGGCTGACATTCAAACGAAATGTGGTCATTCGATCTGGGGTCGAGCTCGATTTTGCGTATTTTCTTGCTTAAATGAGTCAACTTTTATTTTTGACAGATTCATCAAATTCGCTGAAACATTGTAGGGCAGAGAACACCAAAACGTGTTCTCACGAGACCTATCTTGCCCTGTCAATACGTATGTCATTAGTGACTAAGCCAGGTATTGCGTGGTGGCAATAAGCTATACTTAAAACATACGTCATCAAAGCAATCTTTAGTGCAAAGGACGAGCCGGTGATGGCTCGAACAAGTACATACTCCATTAGACGCCGACAATTTGTGGCAACGAGCAAATTGGCGAGTGATCCATCTCACACGCTTATAAATAGGTTAATGCGACCGCTATTTTGATGCAGACCTTTGTTTCATCGATGGCTGAGCTGCATAACATTACCGAATGTTCGAAACGCAGCAAAATCGGCCTAAGTGATGGACATGAGACTTTTATTCGGGAGAGTGTCATGCCATTGACCGCGGTAAGGATAGAATCTAAACCTGCACGAAGAGTTTCAAATTGCCCCAATGACAATCTCATCTCTTTTCACAGAAATTTTCAGGCCTCTTGAGGCGTATGCCCATACAAACAATAAAAAAAAATCGATGACGCTTTTGCTTATAGTCGTGCAGAGCAAGGAAAGACAGGCCTTTTTTCTGTACCAAATAGGTTAATTTGAACTTTTTGGCGCTCACGACTGCAGAAAAACAGTGGAGGCTGGGATAAGACTAAGCAACAGCTTATAAAGCCATTTCACTTGAGCGCTTTGCTTCCTTGTAAGTTTTAGGAATGCATTTAAAAGAGCAGCATTACTTTTTGCAAACGTTTAGCTTTACCTTTCTTTTCTGCAGAAAATGAAACAAGTGTCTCTATTTGTGAGACAAAATGAGGTGACGGCCACCATTACGTGGGCAATACTCCTTGAACAAGTCAAGACGACTGTGATTATGGACGGCCTATCTGTAGCTTTGCCTAGCAGTCAAAGCCTTTAGAGCTGGTGGTGATGTCAAAAGAGAAATGAAGTTCTCATCGAGAGACCTACATGGTGGTGCCCGTGAGCCCACTGACCTAATGGACTCCAGCAAAGCGGAGCAAACTAGTCTTTGCTATTTTGGCTTCAGCACATTAGGACACATGGCCCTTGCTTGGTTCAAAGAAGTGAGCCTTCTCTCACCCAAAAGCCTTAAAGAGTTTCTTGTAGACAACGCAACCCAAATCTAGAAAAATGCAGGCCCCAAGGGTGACGAAGCATCTCACTAGAGGAGAGCTGGCCTCGCTGACATTTATACACGCAATCAAATCGTAGCTTTAGGCATCTGATAGAACTTTAAGATAAAACAGCAACAGGGAATCGTGGTTGCTAACATACGTGTACAAAGGTTAATAGAGCATTTTGAGTCTTGTTAGACTCTGTCACATCAAAAACTTTGCGCGTCGTCAGGCTCCATTTGACTGCTTGTATAGTTAGTTTAGGAGTTCTGAAGGGTCGACCGTTAAATTTTGGGCTATCGACTGTGCGGATATATTTCTTGTCCTTGACGCAAGTAGGTGTGACTGGAGCCTGAGCGTGCTGTGGCTTGAAAAGCACGAGCCTTTGGCGGGATAAAACTTGCGCCAGCTTCCCAATAGTAACAGGTCACTTATGAGCTTGCTCCTATTTATGCTGTGCATGTGGCTCCTATGACAAAAAACGATAGGTATACGCCCGAAGTGAACAGAGAAAGTATTGAAGGTGCTGATATCTCCTCAATGCCAGACGTGACGTTAGTAACAATGCTTTACAGGGTTGTAGCAAAAAATGCTTTAATGCGAGTGGAAATATAGCAAGAAGGTAATTTGAGTAGCAAAGACTCACAAGTAGGTAGAATTGCATTACTGAGTGCGGGTAATCAATTTCTCCAAGCGAATAATACATGCCCACTAGGCAATGATGGTAGCACAGATCGACAAATTGCTAAATGGCATTACCAAATCCGTACGACATGTTTCTGCCTGCGGTTCACAGAGCAAAGTGGGCAACTGAAACTCACCGATAGCGAGTGACATAGTTGAAAGGAAAAACATGGGACAACAATTGTCTCGATCGATCCCGTGGTTTTCAAAAAGAATACGTTTTCAAAACTTACCGCAAATTAGATAGGTCGTCGTGTCGCGGCAGGTGCGCTTCAATTAATAGTATGACAAATGTGTCAGGGACGCAGAGCCTAGAATAAAAAATAATCATTATTATTTTGGTTAAGAACCAAAATAATCTTGAGGATGGTGCTCATAGAGAAATGAGCAACTCACGAAAGTATAAATAAACTCAAGAAGGTGTCTAGAATCAGTCATATAGGAAGTGTGCGTTGCGCCAAGCTTAAAGGATTTGCAGAAACCCAAGAATTCGGTGTATCCTTTGGTAGAGTAACTACGCAGGAATTGTGTCCAGAGACTAACCAGTTGACGCGCACGAGATTGACCCCGTGCTAAACAAGAAGTACTGTGACACCATACAACGACTGCTGTCTCGAGTGCAATAGGAGCTATAACTTTTTTTTTTGCTAAACTGGAAAATGCTGACGTGTTGCGAGAGCCAAAATCGTGCACTCGTCATCCACTCATTAAATTTGGAAGCCGAGCGAAAAGTCATAGCTTATAATTACTTATTATTCGCTGAGTAGTGGAGCGGTAGATAAACAAGCGTCGAACGCACTAAAATGCTACGATTCTAAGCTAGCAACATGTCCGTTTGAACTTTGGATAGTGTATTATTTTGGCAATTAGTTACTACCAATATCGAATCATAAAAAGTCGAATGCTTTCATGCATTCTACGCTTAGCAAAATACTCATACGAATAGTTTGTGAGGCCACAGGGGCTATCAAACGTCTTATAGTAACTCACTTATTAATCTCATAGCTGCTTCAACCAACACGACCTTTCCATCAAACATTTTTTGACGATGCATTGGTACAAAGTTGCTTTCAAGTATAAAAAAATGGCTCTGTAAGAAACCCATGGCAAAATGTTAAGATCGTGAGGACCAAAATACTTTTCAACAACTCTGACAAATGTGAATTTGCAGCAAAAAATATTAACCCTTTCGACCGGTCTGTAAGCAGTCACGAGTCTGAACAGACATAAAAAACAATGTCATATCAACTTGGCCTAACGCCGCGATTTGAAAAAAAGTAAGGAAGTGGCTAGTTGTAGGCGCTAATTGGACTAGTATAGTACTAATCATGCATTTGTCACAAAGTTGTTGTCTGATTAAAATTCAGAGGGTGTTGTTGGAAAAGTTAGCTTTAAAATGTTTTTGAGAGCATCAAGGAAAATATACACTGGGAATACGTTACGGCTTTGACAGACAGAACAAAAAAGATTTTTTTGCAAAGCTTTGGCTTTATGCTATCAGCTGCGCAATTGTACAGCTCCATTAGTTCAGTCAAGAGCGAGTCATCTCATGAGCTCAAAAAGCTCATGTCAAGAAGACAGGATGATGTTTGGGAGGGCACACGGCTTACTGTTTTTTGTAATACTATTTAGCTCGCTTGTTGACAACTGTGTGCTCGAAGAGATAATGCGCAGTATGTTTGCGCAGGCGCCACGTTTGTGAACCGACAAGCTATCAATGATTGAATTTGCATTTTACAATACGTTTTAAGGACCGATCAACACAAATGAGCAGCGACCTCTGATAGTTTAATTAGCTATTGATAGCACAAACGCTTCCAAAATATATCAGGAAGAGACTTTGAAAACTTCTTCTTCATATTCTGATTTAAACTAAATGTCTGTACAGTAATAGAATTCTATCGCTAACCGTGATTAGCAAAACAAAACGACAAAAAGGAAAAGGGTAGGAAGCCTCGATATTATACTAAGAGAGGATGAAGTTCTATTAAGAACAGTAATTTTTTCAACTAACAGGGTAAGCTAAGTATTAACGAACAACGCATAACTTCGTTGCGGGCCTTTTATATTTCTATAAAGGCATGGTTCGGGGTTCACCATCCAGCTTTGTAAGACTGTGTGGTACTTCTTTAATATTATCGCGATCCTAGATCTTCAATTTTTATGAGCCTTCAAAGCGCTACTCCTGCTTTTGATATTGTTGGCACGGCGAGTACAATTCGTTAATCAACGGTTGGTTGCGCTAATTGTCACTGGTTTTTCGGCTTAAAGGCCTAGTGGTTAAGTATCTCAGAGGATGTGCGATTATAGCAACCAGGCGAGGCTGAAGCAAGCGACTTTCCTATGTAGCTCGAGCAACTCACACTGAAACGCGCGGCAATCCTCTCGTGCAGCGAGTTGCTAGAAATAACGAAGCTATACACCAAAAATGGCTTCGAGTGCCCGAAAGACATATTCCCGTGTTTATAGCAGTCAAGCAAATTCCAAAACACGTTTTAAATGAAAATAAGTTCCTGCCTGTTATGCTCTCTTCACTTACTAGGAAATAAAGCTAGATAAAATGCGTATATATCTTCATCAAAAAAGCCAACGTTTTTAATGCATTGTTTTGCACATTATATGCCTTACATTCACCGGAATGTCACATATACTAGGCGCGCTGTGACGCCGACTTTAATCCCACCGTTCAGTACACAGATCACATGTCCAAAGCAGTCTAACGCCTTCTGATAGACCACTGTTGCTTCGAAATATTTGCTTTTATCACCAAGGACGACCCCAAGATCAATCTCAAGAGCATATGCTCGCTTAAGCACGAGTTCTTGCTCCCGAGTAAAAAGGCAAAAAGCCGAAGCAAGAGTGACCTTCTTTAGCTCTTCTTGACCAACAAGGTCAGCCGCGTAGCGCGTACTAAAGCAGAGGTGTTTACACAGGCTTAATGAGAGTGAGGCTTAACATACTTTAAAGGTCTTGACGTCCATTTTAACGATACAAGTAAGATCTCTTCAGGGCCATATGAGCTTAAATAAGAAGTAGTAGGTGCCTTGTTCGTTACCCGCGGCTGATCAGATTCATAATATGGAATGATAGGAGTGAATACACACTCGCACTCGGAGCTTGAGCTCTTGAAGCTTGCTTTGGCATTATGCCAAAGTCTAGACATAACTAAGATGAGTTGCCTCGATTAATGTGCGCATAATGCTTGATCAAGATGGTCAAGACGGAAGAACGCATCGATAAGAGGAGCTTGACCAACAAGCTCTGTCTTTGTCGACGTTTTTTCGCGACAATACTATATAAATTGCTCAAAGCTGACAGACTTGAAAAATCATGCGGAATTTTGGCTTAGTACCCTGAAAGTTCATCGTTTAAAAAATCCCCAATAGAATCGTAATTGCATTGGTAGGAAGCATTTGAGGGCACTCGAATCGGGTGGAAACTGCCTTGGTTTTTGGTTAGAAACTTTAAGGCCAAAAGATGCGCACAGCCGCCATGTAGTCGAGCTGGAACAAAAGTCTTTCCGAAGTGAATTCCTTCTGCAATCGCCGTGCGAGGAATGACCACGTAAGTGTCCTTACATGTGCGCGAGAAGTGCTTAGCGCTGCAGCCTGTGTCATATCAGTAATACCCATCCGGGAGACTTTATGGTTCTTAATTGAACCTATTGTATCGAGAGTTAGAAGACCTCTCACGTCACGACACCCTGCGTCAGTACCCGGAGGAGAATAAGTCGCAAAGCCTGTTGCTTAATGTACCAGTGTTTTGTCGCTGGGAACCGATCTAGGGAAGAATCGCGGGCTGTTGGCTGGGTCTTTGCCCTTTCCTTTTTAACTCTTAGCTCTGGTAATATAATAATGAGGGTAACCCACATCGAGTGCTTACCCATGGGAATCGCCATGAGCTGTTAACGCTGATAAACTCGCCGAAGAGAGATCTGTGACCAAAAAGCTACCTTTAAAGTTTCTGTGTAAGCCCCGTCTTGATGCTGAAAGCTTCTGCATGGCCGGTGAGACCGACGACGAGATTATTACATTTTGGGGCCAACGACCGGCTGGTTAGGCCATTTCAATAGCTTCAATGCTTCTTTTGGTCCTAGGAGGTAATGAATCAGGCTGCATTTCCGAAGCGCTTGTAGCGGTCTATAGCCACTTCATCGCCCAAAGGCTTAGGTGTCTGTGTACCACGCAAAAGTCTGCGTTATGCCCGTGCAAGAGGTTCTTCCAAAAGTCTCTTCTGCTTGAGCAATCTTTGGTGGACACGCTAGTCACTGAGCTAAAGGCGCAGACTTCAGTGTGCGGGGGTGACGTAGGCTTTAACGCGTATATTGTCTTTTGCGCGATTCGCTCTTTGGTGCAAAAGCAAACAGCATCGAGCTGAATGGCTAAATCGACCGGCAGCCTGCATTTTTGATATCTTTATGACTAGACATCCTAGTGGAGGGGGATGTAGCGGACAGGCAAACAAAGCTGAGTATTGATATCGAAAGCTATCTCTCTTACAAGCAACGCCACAGAACATCAAGCTGGGCATTCATGTTTTAAGTTAGCAACCCTTTTAAACGAAGTCTTACGCCATAGCGGCTCTTAGTGCTTGACTGAGCTGTGCATTATTGAATACCTCAAAATAAATACAAATAAGTCCCTGTCATTTTTGTGTTGGCAAATTGAGTCACTTCTCTGAAATCTAAAGGTAAGATCAAGATACTTCATTAAATAAACTAGTCTTAAAATTGTGCTTTATTACACACTTCGGTATCTTAAGACCCCAAAAAGCGGCTTGTATCAAGATCAAGTATATCTTACGCTTTTAAGCATGACAGATATTATGGACGCAAGAGCGGTAAATCAAAAGGAGAGAGCCAAGACTTCTTTCTAAACTGACTTCCTAAAAAATCGCTCACTTACAATCGCATACTACCTGCACGCCGCAAGGTGCTGTATGACCCTGTTGTTGTTGTTGTAAGTAAGCTAATAGCATCACCAGCGCACGTTAATCAGGTGTTTAGTTATCTTGTAAGTGGACGACTTAAATGTTACGTACTTCTTCCTTAAGACTTAAGCTTTGGTACATCATTTATTAAATTAGCTGAATGAGAACGGATTTTTATTATGCAGAGCTTCTCTAAAGCTAAGAAAAATTTCGACCCCGTAAAGTGGCAAAATTGTCTTTAACAGGTAAAGCACCAGAGATCAACAATTTGATTCCTAGACTAACCGGCGGCCGATTCAAGCGCTTGAATAAGCTCGTCTACACGTGCGGCATTCACTTTAAGCAAAAATTGTGTCAATTCACCGTCTTCGGCCTGCAGCGCCAGCGTCACGCCCGCCTTTTTGCCCTTGACTTCGTGTGGACGAAGAGCAATTCCCTTGTACAATGCCGCGTTCAACACGATCTTGCCTATTTCGTTTCGGACGAGGATCCTCGAACTTTTCGTCTCCTTGTTAACAAGCACATTAAGCGGGTGCACACCTTTGTCTACCCAACGCTTTTCGTTTTTTTTGAATTCATAAATTTTGGTCTTCTCGGATACAAACTTGCACTCATCATCGGGGGAATCAGCCTGTTACAATACAAAGGCCAGACATGCATGGATTAGCACATAAGTTGTCAACAACAACAAAAGGAATGAGTCGCTTTACAGACCTTGATGATCACAGTGGCTTCCTCGCGTCCAATGTTCTCCTCGTCGTCATCGCCAGTGACTGCTGGGGTAGCCTTCGAAGGACTAGACGATAGAGCGCCAAAGTTGAATCCTCCAGTTGCATTGCCTGTAGTGCTATTGGACGCAGTCAAACTGCCAAATAAAAGTCTAGCAGCGGGGGCTGAAGAGGTTGACGTCGCTGGCTTGGGAAGACTTCCAAACGAGAACGCAGGTGTCGACTTTTCCTCCGAAGTGATTGATTGGGAAGAAAAGAGCGAGCTGCTGCCACCACCAAATGAGCTTTTATCCGGCTTGTTCTTGATAGGAGATTCTGCTTGGTCACGACTATTCGTTGAGGAGCCATTGAATGAAAATTCACTGCTTTGGGAAGCTTTTGCGGGGTCATTTTTTGTCGAAGCGGCGAAATTGAATGAAAACCCGCTTGGAGTGGAAGCATTATCGGAACTTGGTGGCACATTAGAACTTTGTACAGCAGGAGCAGGAGGTGGATCAGCAGAAAATAAAGAAGGGGCTGCACGCTTTGTCTCGTTGATAGCCACAGGCTTAGTGGACGCATGTTTGGTCGCAAGGTCATCCGCATACTTTAAATAATCCTGAAATGTTGCAAAGGCCACACATAACGCTTGTACAATTAATTATACACAACCCAACCTCCTTCTATCATAGCCCACCTGAACGGAAGAGACCCAGCTTGTGCTCAAATTCTTTTGAGCCTGTCCATTCACAAAACCCAAAAACGCCTTATTCAGTCCTCCCATCGCTTGCTGGTACGAGCCCATTATTAAGGTTCTTAAGGTACTACTTGTACTTTCTGCAATCGACTCAGAGGTGCTTGTAAGTCCAGAAAAGCCCGCAAAGGAATTAGACGAAGCAAGAGGCTGCACCGTCGTGAGTCCCTATACTTGCCTCACACAAGCATCTGATTACATCGTCAATTGCTCACTTAAACATCATCTTTTGAACGGACCTGAAAGCCTCCGAACGGATTCGTCTTGGTCGTAGTAGCTTCAGTAGCAGCTATCGCCGTTGGCGTGGCCGCCAGCGGGCGATTGCCGACTCGCGCCTTGACGATCTTGCGCTTGCGGATGGATTCGTCGCTTGCGCGTTGAAAACCAATCTCGAAAGAGTCGGCACTCACTCCATGTTCTGTAGCCTCGTACTCCTCGCGGCGCATCTGGCCATTCTCATTGCGTCGCTTCGACATTGCCCACGAGTTGCTCGTTTCGACAACTAATTTACGGTGATACAATGGCATTACCTGAAGCTTATCAAGTTTAATTCTCGATAATGTATGTTGACAAAATTAATACTTAATTTGTGCGTTGTTGTAAATCGTTGCCTTATTCTGAGTTGACTATTTAAAAATGCGACTTAATCTTTGCAACAATGTCATCCACGCGAGCAGTCTGCGTGAAAAAGTCAAGAAAGTCGCCATCAGGACTAACAAGATACATGACAATAGAGTGATCGACCAAGTAGTCATCGTCATCATTTTCGTTCTCGTCGGCCTTGGAAAAGTAGACACGGTATGCTTTCGCGATGTCAGCCACCTGATCGCGCGTTCCTGTGAGCATTTTCATCTTAGGGTGGAAGTCAGCTTTGTAGAGCTTCATTTGTGCAATGGTGTCACGTCTAGGATCTACTGTGACAAACAGCGGCACAACTTCCGGCAACTTTTCCGTCTCTAATTTGTCCAGAACATTACTGATGCGCACCAACTCATTGGGGCAAATGTCGGGGCAGTGGGTAAAGCCAAAGTAGAGGAGCGTGTACTTGCCGCGGAACGACGCATCTGTCACTGCACGCCTAGTATCACAGTCCACTAGGGTCCACGGTCCTCCTAACAATGGCTTCCCGACAGAAGTCACCTTGGATGTGGCTGTCAAAAGTTTCAGGTAGCAATAAAAGGGTAAGCCATTGCGGCAGCCTGTAAACAATTTGTCTTGACTACGCACATTGAGTCTGCAATCGGTCTTTTTCCGATACGTAATAGTACACAGCACCACTTCCAACAATTCCTGCCAGCGCAAGTCCGCTCCAAGAAATTGGCTACAAAAGGAGAATTATCAATTAACGAGCCAAATGTTAGCAACATGCTTTGATTCTCAAACGCTTTCAGGTGTAGGACATGGCAGCATGAAGTACCCACCCCAAATTTGTCAGTGCGTGTTCCAGACTTTGAATTTTTAGAACACATGCGGCGGGTTGCTCGTGCTCTTGTCGTTTGCCTGCAACGCAGCGTCTTTATCGCTTTCATCAATCGATTTGCCATGGTGATAAAAGTGAGTTTTCGACAAACGTTTAAATTTCAACGAATCACTATCGCTTTTCGATTGGCGGCGACGGCCCCACTAACGGATACGCATCATGTCAGGCGATGCGCGACTTGTGGCTCGCTACGTACGGCCAATTTATGAGGCAATAGAAAACCGTCAATACAAGAACGCCATTAAGCTTTGTGCGCATAAGCGAGTGGCCCATCTAGACATTGTGCAGGTGCTCAAAGCGCACTCGCTGGAACGTATGGGCCACGCGGAGGAAGCACTTAGTATATGCCGCTACATTCAGCTTAAACAGCCTACTGACGAATTGCTACTTAACACTATGCACTTGGTCTTTAAGCTAGCCGAGTGCGAGCATGAGATGCTGCCGACGTTTGAGTACGCGTGCGCAGTGAGCAATCCACCCAACGAGGAGCTCTTCCAATCGCTATTCGTGAGCTACGCACGCTGCAGTGCCTTTCTCAAGCAGCAGCAAACGGCACTCAAAATGTTTAAGGCTTTTGGCAATACCAAGTACGTGTGCTGGGCAGCACTCAGTATGATGCTGCAGGTGGAGCACGACGGCACTCCAGCACGTATGCTAGCGCTGGCCGAAAAGATGCTTCTCAAGACGTTAAGAGAGTTAAAGTCGGACAATGGTGAGGCATTGCAATTGACGGTCCTGATCATGCAGCTACAAGGCAACCATCAGAGTGCATTGGAAGCTTTTGACGAGTTTATAAAAGTGGATGATGATGGCAAAGTAAAGGAGAATGTGACGCTAGGACGTGCTGCTGAAGGTGAAGGTGCATACGACGAAGAGATTGAAATGGGACCATTGCAGGCTATTGACAGGCTGTCGCTGGAGGCATCACTGGCTAAAAAGGTGGCAAATTGGACGCGTTGTGCGGCGGTGAATCAGAAGCTTTTAGAGGATTTCAACGCTGATGACTGGACGTTCTTGAAGGACTACATTGGTGCTCGATTTGAGGAAAAAGCTAAGTGCCCGACGGATGAGCTTCTCGCGCTTGGCAAGGAACTTGCAGAATTTTTAAATGACTTAGCGCTTCACCCGGGTAACGAACGCATACGAGGTCCTGCTCTTTCCCGTATCCTTGTAAGTCGTGCGATTCTGGAGCGTTTGAAAGCAGAAGACGCGGCAATACCGAAGGTGGAGACGAGGTTGCAAGATAGTATTGTTGCGTATGCAGATCAATTTCACTCCAAGACGTGCTGCTTTACTGATTTAAAACAGTACTTCACTTTGTACTTGGAGGAGAGCACAGCCGTTTCGACACTTGCGAGAACGAATTTGATCAATCACTTTGAAAAAATGTCGACGGAGTCCGCGAGATTGCTAAAGCACAAGCCGACTAGCGACAACTTGGATGAAGGTGCTTATAAAATCGGACAAGCAAATTTGAGCAAACGTCTGCTTGCACTTAAGACACTTCGCTTTTTGAACTACTTTGACGATGCGGAGCACTGTTCGGAAGATAATTTGATTCAACTGGTGGACGAGCTTGAGGAAGAATATGAAGCAACGAACTGGCTCAACGTTGGCAGTGCTGGTGGCCAGCGAGAGGTACAGCTCACAGATGACTTAGTGCTGCTTGCGGCATACTTTTTGCTTGATAGTTATCAGCGATCAAGTAGCCATCGTTTGTACTTGGAGCGGGCTGCAGGACTATTGGAGTACGGACTGGCAAAGAGCGCATACAATTTTCAAATGAAACTCCTTCTGTCTCGAGTGTACGGCTACATGGGAGCTGCTGAGGCGATGCTGAGCCGTCATGCGGAACTGGATATCAAGTACGTGCAACTGGACTCATTGTCGTTTTTAGTGCTGGATAAGATGCTTGACCTGTGTCAGTATCCTGAAGCACAGATGCTCATAAATCGAATTATAGCCTTGCATCACAGCACGGCAAAGGACACGCCCGAGCATATTGCTCGTGCGTACCGACTTGGTGTGTATTCTAAGGTCGTAGATATGTCTAGGTTTCTGCACAAGCGTATGAAAAAGTCTCACACGCTGGCCATTAGCAAAGGCGAGGCGCTGCGCTTTGAGCTGTTGAAAGCTTTTGCATCGGGACCAGCAAGACTCTACGAGCTGGTGTCATCTTCAAGTTTCGATGCGCAAGTTGCTGGCCTCGAAAACATGCTCGTGTCAGATGGAGCCGAGCTGTCATACAATCAGCATCGAGAACTCATTGTCGACTGGACCGCTCAGCAACATGTTCCGACAAGCGACTTGTTCGCTCAAGACAATGCGCCTCTTGTGGAGTGTGATCGCTCCGCGGATGCAGCGTCGTCTGTGTTGTGGCTAAAGCTCCGTGTGCTGGTGCCTAAACTGCTAAAAAACCTTGCAGACGATGATTCTACCGCTTTGCTTGACTTGCAACTAGAGTATGATGACATTGTGACACAGCTTCACCAACGAAAGTCGACTTCTCGAGAGCTTCCGCTTCACGCAAATCTCTGGCAATGGAGTTCCAAAGCAATTGCCGCATCTGCGCATTTAGTGTCCAGTCAAAGCCAAGACAAGAAGGAGCAGGCAGACCAGTCTGCAGCGATTCAGCAACTCGAGTGCGACTTTACTGCGATAGTGGACCAACTTGGCGCAAACTTGGTATTGCGTGACGCTGAGACTTGGAGCGATTCAGTAGCTCTATCACCGTATGGAGTATTCACATTATCATCTTTGTTGTTGGACGCCGGTCTCTCGTCACTGTGTGCGTTAGCACTCGCGCATCGCAAGCTGCTCAAGAAAAAAAACAAGAAGAGCGAGCTCGTCTTATCCTTGGCCTCTGCCCTGCGCACTCTGTTAAAGCACATGCACGAGTCGCTCTCGTCGCTACAGACGCGCGTTGGTGCGCTTCACTTTACGTCGCAAACCTTGTCAAAAGGTGCGTCTTCACCAAAGGATCAGGCCATGCAAAAGGCGCAATTGAATGTCTTGACGTCGCACCAATTACTTCAAACGCGACTGGTGAAGTTGCTGCAAGAGCAGTGTGCTAGTATCCGCAACATTTTGCAAAAGTAACTTTAAAAGATAGAGTGTGTGTTTAAAGCTCAAATGGTTGCCCTTTTTCATTCAAAGTGCAAGTAGAGATGCGGTGGCGGCGCACGTACCACGCCGCTCGCGTGCGGAATGAAGGTCAGAATTCCAACTTGACAAGTGAAAATGGTACGAGTGCATGCGCGGAAGCATCCAGTGCTTCGATAGCTTTGGATGGTTCCGTTGCGAGCACGAGGGGCTCCGCGATCCATGGGAACGTCAACGTGCGTCTGGATTTGAACGCCAGCGCGCTGAGCGTCGACGCCACAGGAACCGTAGCTGTCTTAGCTGGACGGAAAGGGTTGCACCTTGTGGACTTGGAGACACCCTTCTTGCCACCTGCTACGCTGTACTACCAGACGAAGCTTGAGGTGACAGTCGTCAAGTGCAATCCGCACGCGCTGTTTAAGAGCCACGTCGCCTCGTCTTGCAACCGAAATACGCTCATTTGGGACATAGCGAATGTTGGAGTAGGCTCTGATTCATCTGCTTCAGTCGGGCTCGGTCAAGGCTCTTCTGAAATCTACAAACAGGGCAGAGGAGGAAGTGGTGATAGTACTTCGCAGGTGTCGACGCAGCCTCTAGTCGCTACTCTTCGAGCTCATACACGACCAGTAAGTGACGTTGCGTGGTCACCTATGGAGCCTTCTTTGCTGGCAACAAGCTCAGCAGATGCTAAAACGCTGTTGTGGGATATGAGGTCACCGCAAAGACCCGTACAAACACTAAATGCCTCCAATATCAGCGTGATTCAGATGGAATGGAACCGAGTCGATGCCACGTCACTAGCGACTGCTCATGATGGAGAAGTGCGTGTTTGGGATCTTCGTGCGGCTGGAGAGAGAGCAGTGGCACCTGTAGCGTTGATAACGGCTCATATGCAAAAAATTTACGGCTTGGACTGGCACCCGCAGCGCATGTACGAGTTAGTGACGTGTTCTGAAGACAAAACCGTTAAATTCTGGGATATTACGCAGCCAAGAGTGTGCCAGGGAATGCTTACGACAGGCGCACCAGTGTGGAGAGCACAGTACACGCCATTTGGTGAGGGCTTGGTCACAATTTCTCAGCGACTGGACAATACAATTCGCCTTTGGGCGCTGTCTCACGGCCAAGAAAATTGTGGAGACGTTAAGGAGACTGGAATCGTAAATGTCTCGGGCTTAAGCTCTGGATCTTCCGTGACGGCTGAGCTAGTGTACTCGTTTGTGGGCCATAACGATTTAATTAAAGGAATGGCGTGGCGTGTTCGACCCCAGACAAGTATATTCCAGCTAATATCATGGTCAAAAGATCAGGAATTACGACTATGGCATGTAGACGTGCCACAACTCGAGGCGTGCGGCTACGACACAGCGTCGTATCTCGCGGAAGGCGCGCCGTCCGAGAATACCAATACTAGTGTACACCAGCAAACGGACGTTCGACGTATGGTACGGACGGACGTTGCTAAGACGCACTCACAACACACACAGCACTTTAAATACAGTCTATCTGCCCTCAAAACTGACTTCGTTCCGCTCGTGATACCAAAGTCGGCAGTGCCACTGAGTACGAAAGAATATACACTACAGGGCGATGACAGCTCCCTACAAGCACTCATAGCATTGGAGGAAGAGCTTATTAAGGGTTATGGATCGCAATCGCAGCCTGGAAACAGTGACGATGAAAGCCCTGAGGCAGACAACGATGACGATCGATCGGATAATTCGACCAGCGCAAGCCATCGTGGTGCACATTCTAGCGATGCCAGAGCTCTGCCGTGTCCTCGAATATCTGGTGCAGCCTTCAGTGGTCCAAACATGTTGCTAGTCTTTGACTCACGGGTGGCAATCGGCCAATCGCGTAGCTCAGCCGTCCCCACTGCAGTTGCTACCAGCAAAGAGAACAAGATTCAAGCGCCTTCGAATAAATTGCCGCGTACGTACGAAGAATTACTCGGCTTACGAGATTCCCGCTTTGCAACCAAGAAGAATAAGAAACCCCCTGCAAAGCTCCTTTCGTCGACTAACATGATGGGATCGATAGACGTTGGCACATCTGACTGGGCAGGACAGCAGCAGCAAGCACAGGATATGATTGATAATGGCGTGGGAGTCTTTGGCGAGGATGTCGAGACCCATGGATATCGTCGTGCAACCATGTACTATCCCTCTGGCGGTGGAGGTGTGGATGGAAACGATGATAGGATGAACGAGTTGATGTCTTCCATTCATACAGGATCGGAATATCTGAACGCGTATTTTTCAAAAGCTGAGTATCATCTGCCTATGAACAATTCTGATCACTTGCTGACCATGTCGTCAAGCGCTACAGCCGGTGTACAGCCCTCTCCACGCTCAATCATCCGAAATAATACGTCAGAGCGATTAAAGCGTGTAGAGCAACCGACACCGGCACTTAATCTGGATCTGAGTATTAGCGTGACAGTCCTCGACCTGTCCAAGCTGTGCGGTGTGTCTTCAATTCTAACGTACCAGACTGACCTGGCACCGCGCAGTGTCACAACTTCTAAAGTATTGTCTACGACAGGTTTAGTTGCAAAACGCAAGAAGAGCCAGATCGGAGCTTCAAATTGCTCCATGATCTCTTGGATGCTGCAAGCAGCAGAAGAATTGCCCGACCAGCGTGGAATTTCGTCAAAGAACTATCTGGCGCGTGAACTTCAGAATTTACGAATGGAAGGCGATACAAGCAAGTTACAAAGAGGCGACACCAATGTACCAATTAATGATACCTGCCCAGCACTAGCCGCAACCTGTGCACAAAATGCACGGACAGCGATGCTGGCAGGACGACGCGATTTGCAGCAGATTTGGTCGTTGCTGGAGATCTCAACGGCACCTGAGGTGGAATTGCCTATTCACAAAAAGAGCGTAAATTCATCAACATCGCAAAGGCTGCAAACGTCACATTCCTGGAGTGCACACCCTTTTGGGAAGCGTCTTGTGCATAAAATACTCGACATGTACGAACGAGTTGGAGATGTTCCAACGCTGGCATCGATTGTGTGTGCGCTCAAATCTAGCGAGCAAGGGGAACGAACTGAGAGTCATAGTTCGGTGACGCCCTCAGCCATTACAATGGAAGACCAACTGCCAGTCGTGCGTGAGGACAGACGTTCAAGCACTGAAGACGTCGATCATTTTATGAAGTCCATCGCAGGTGCTACTACAAGTGTCAGCAGTGGCATACGTCCTAAACATTCGTCGTCTAATACTCTGTCCCAATTAATAACTGATTCCAGTGACGCTCCTCCCGTCATGAGAGAAACTCGACGATCAAGTAGCCACAGTGAAGGTCGTTCTCAGGGCCTATTGTTTAATAAAGATGCAACGATACGCGAGCTTAAAGACTGGCCAATGGTTAGTAATGGGACGAGTAGCAACACATCGAGTCGACAATCGAGCCCCAATCGAGACCACACGTTTGGTATTAATCGCGATGGAAAAGCAGCTCTATCCGGTTGGAAAATGGATTTTGAGCGGTTAGAGAATCCATTTAAGACTTGGAGTGGTAATTCTGGAAGGGATGCTCCTCCTCCACGACTAACTGCCGAAACTTTCCAGCCTCCTAACCAAACATATGACGGCGAGTCACCCGCACCTTCAGTGAAGGTGTCCGCGTCTCCACGAGTCGATCCTGTATCTCCTTTCTCATTGCACGGACCTCTTAGTGGACCAAGTAGGAAAGAGGAAGTAGATGCGACTGATCGAGTGCTGTTACATTTAAGTTTTCGCTCGATGGAGGACGATAAGTATTTGCTCTCAGCACTTCCAAAAGACGAGGTTCGCTATGACGTTTACAAAGAAGCTTATGCAGATGTGCTGTACCGCTATGGTGCAATGAATTTGCGTAACGAAGTATTAAAGGCAAAGTATCGCGGCGCGCACGATTCGCGTGGTATTTCGATGGGACTGATCTGTGGCTCGTGTACTTCGGTACGTATGAGCCTAGCAAATACGGTGATCTATGTATGTCCTAAAGAAACGCGACTATTTTTTTGCACAGAAAACAATTGATCCGGTATGCTCGAGCTGTCGGGACTTTGCATTGCGGTGCTCCGTGTGCCAGCTCGCGGTACGAGGTCAGTCAATGTTCTGCATGACTTGCGGACACGGCGGTCACACTACACACCTTCGCGAGTGGTTTGAGGTCGAAACGGTATGTCCAACTGGCTGTGGGTGCTGGTGCAAACAAGCCACTGCCACGATGCCAGCCTTTCAACCAGAAGAGCAGGAAACCGACCACAATGCCCAGTCAAGGTCTAACTCGTTTTAACGAGACTACACAATTAAGGTGGACCACTATAATGCTAACCAATCATTGATTGACAGTAGTGCATTAAAATGCGTGGAAGTGGCTTGAGTATTGAGCGGTTCGTTAAGGGCAAGGCGCAACGATCCAAGAGCGATGCTGAGAGCAAAAAGAAAGTCATTATTCGCAAGGCTCAGCGTCGGCGTCAGTACGAGAAGGTAAAAAAACGCGAGGAGAGCGCAGCAGCTGGTGGTGCTGGGGAGTCTGGGTCGTCGTTTTATGATCGATTCTTCAGCGAGCTTAAAAACGGCAATATGGACGACAGGGCAGAAAACGTGGAGGCACGTATCGACAAGCATTACCAGGAGAGAAAAGAGAGGAAGCAAGTGGTGAAGCCCGATCCGTTTTTTAAGGCCAAGAAAAAAGCGACCATTACAAAATTGGAGAAGCAGCGAAGTCGCGTGGAGAAAGAAAAGCGCATGGCGACGGTAGAGAAGAAAGTGATACAGCGGAAAAAGCGTCATGTGAAATTAAGTCAGCGCACAGCAACAGGGCAGCCTATTGTTAAAAATCACATCAACGACATTT
The DNA here is from genome assembly GCA_003676415.1 of Plasmopara muralis. NCBI lineage: Eukaryota > Oomycota > Peronosporomycetes > Peronosporales > Peronosporaceae > Plasmopara > Plasmopara muralis. The sequence goes on along the minus strand of RCHQ01000132.1, from coordinate 92,095 downwards.
TGTCGCGACTGCAGGCAGAAAAGGAGAGAGAAGGAGAATGAGGCTTTTTGTATCTTCGATGAGAATGTTACTGTAATAGTTCCCTTTGTCAGCAAGATCGACTATTGACAAGAGATCGTTTCATTTATCAAGGCTAGGTGTTTAATGCACGGAAAGCACTACCGAGCCAAATTCTTATTGTCGCCGCCATCTATCAGCTATAACCTGCATCTGACTCGTTACCAAGCAGCAAATCTCGCTCAATGTTGTACCCACTCTAGCAGCAGAACCAAATCAAACACCACAACTACATCGCATAGCTTACTTGGCCATAGGGTGAGCAGCGACGTAGTCGATGACTTGTGCGGGCGTCAGTAGCTTCTCCGACTCGTTGTCTGGAATCTCGATAGTGAATTCTTCTTCCATGGCCATCACGACCTCCACTACATCTAGCGAATCGAGGCCCAAGTCCTCTTGAAACTTGGCACTTTCCTTAACAGCGTCTCTGTCCACCTTTTCAAAGTTCTTGACAACACTTAGAACCCGCTCACTCACCTCGTTGCGATCCAAAAACGTTTGCGCGCTAAAGAATCGCATGGGTGATGTACGGGCGACTACGAATCGCGGGCGCACTACGGAGCGTGACAGGGGGCGGAGAGCGGCAACGAAGCGGTTCATCATGAGCTTAAGGCTCTGCGAGTGATTCGCAACCACAAATGAAGGGAGCTTTGCACTGTTGCAACATTCCTCTCAAGCTTACTTTTTGTATGAGGCTAATATCACGAGAATTTGGGAATGTTGCGCGACAGTTTCCCTTATCAAGACTTGTACTACATCATGCAAGCTGATACCGCAGCACTGGCGCAGGCAGTCGAAGCACCGCAAAATGAAGTACAGCAGGCACGCGATTGGTGGGGTGCACGTGAGCTAGATGTGGAGCGTGAGCAGGCGTTGATCCTTCAGCGCCGCATGGAGGCGCAGCGAGCGCAGCTGCATGCGTTTAAGACAGAGCAGAGCAAATGGGAGCACGAGTTGCAGTTGCGAATTTCAAAGTACGCGCACGACCGGAAGCTATTAAGTGAGCAAAATGTAGAGCTTCAGGAGGAGCTAACGATTATGGAAGAAAAATTGGCACGACACAAAAGCGAGATGGATATTCAGGTACAGCACGTGATTGAGTTGGAAGGGATGCTGCGCGAGAATCAAATTGATGCACTTCAGATGCGTAAGTTGCAAGGCAAAAATGAAGAGCTACAGCACGTATGTCACTCTCTCTATTATAAGTAAAGTGAGGCATCTAACATGTTGATTTTAGCGTCTGCGACAATGGGAAAGGATCTATCGCGACGAGAAGCTGAACCTTGTAAGAGAGCAGAAAACGCAGCAAGATGAGCTGCTAAATGAGCTGGAACGCCTATTGGCTTTATCAAAGGATAAGTTAGTGCAACGAGAGTGGGAAGTCGTGTCTGAAGATCGAATTACCGCAACGAAAGACGTACAGACTTGGCAATCGACAAGACAAAGAAAAGAAGTCATTGACGATGATCCACTTTTGATGCGCATCAAGGAATTAGAGGCAGTGTGCAAGCAAAAGGTGAAGTTTGGGATTGCACAAATAAAATGCTTTATAGTGCTCATTGACGTGGTTGGAACTGTTTGTGCCAGGATCAAAAAATTTGCTCACTGAAAGATGTAGTAGAGCAGCAGGAAACGACATTCGACGAGAAGATGAAGATTGTAACAGTCAAGTATGACCAAGTCAAGGCAATAAACCTGGCATTGCAGGTAAAATTACAGAATTTTAATGGATTTGTTCCAACTAACTCAATTTCATGTGCCTGATTCATTTAGAAACGATTTGTTTCCGCTCTAACGGAGTCTTAAATTCGCTTTGCTTTGACCGTATTGTATTTACATTGAATAAAGAACTATACCAGCGTGATAGGATTAACTTCGTATTGTAAAACAATGTATAAAGCCTCCACAACGCACTTTTGTCCTCTCTGGCTTACTGCTGTAATTGGATTTTGTACTTTCGCTGCCACTCATCAGCAGCTTGCTCCTTCTGCTTAATATTGTCATTGAGTTGTGCCAGTACCTGAGCGATGCCATCGCGATTGGCTGTCACGGCGGGTAAAATCTCTTGCACTGTGCGCTCCACCAAAACGCCACCGACCATGCGGTAAGCTTTACGGTCGCTTGGCAGCTCTTTAAGCGTCTGGATCACACGATCGTGCTCTGTAGTCTCTGACTCTAGTTCAGAGATTTTTTCTGCTATCTGCCGCACCTCGGCGCGCAGACTCTTGTAGGTAGCCACCACTTGCTGCTCAGTGATTTGCTCCGACATCGATGATCTCTCTCTCGGTGTGCGCCACGCCAGGTAGTATTAATTATGCAAGAGACCTAAGAGTGACCGGTAACGCACAGTCAGGGCCATTGGTTTGAAGGAATTTAAGCACGGACTTTTACCACTATTGCAATATTCAACTGACTCGAGACAAGTAAGTGATCATGCAGAACGAAGCCGGCCAGTCGATCGACATTTATATCCCGCGCAAGTGGTGCGTTGCATGACAAGAACTTTGCTTTTGTGTGTCAACTGCTAATGCTCTTATCCACTGATCGATAGCTCGTGGACCAACCGCATCCTTGCGGCCAAGGACCACGCCTCGGTGCAAATCAACGTCGGCCGCGTCAATGCTGATGGCATTTTTACGGGTGAGTCGGACACCTTTGCTCTCGCTGGCTATATTCGACACCACGGTGAAGGCGACATTGCCATCACCGAGCTGTCTCGCCAAGCGGACGCTAGGAACTAAGTTGAACACGTCGTCGTGTCCATGCTATTGTCATACAGCGAAGGTGATGCCAATGTCTTGCTGGCACTAGCTCCGTGCATTTTTACGCTGGATCGGCAGGTTGTCTAAGAAGAGTGGCATTATACTTTGCTGGTATCGCTTATGGAGTCGGTTGTCGTGGGTTTGACAACGCTTTCGTCTTGATCGGTCGTGGTCTTACAAATAAACTTTTATTAAGCGGACGAGCAAGAATAAAGTAGTTTAGCCCCGTCAATGTGTGCCGTCTTTATATCATTAGATTGTCCTAGTACCTTTAGTGACTGTGAAGGCAAGTCAACGTTGTTGATGTCGAAAATCAAGATGCGGCATTCACCACCCTTGAACGAAGTTAAAAGCTTGCGACATATAGGACTGGGTTCATTCTCGTTATAAACTCTAGGCAACAAAGGTTTTATCCCTATTTACCCATGCACAAGACACATTATTCGACATCCAAGACTTTAAAAGCTTCGAGCGATGACTTGAACGAACCTGCGGACCGCGCTGCACCATGGCCTCTGACACCACCTTCATCGTGTCAATGTATCTATTGATGCACAGAGCTAAACAATTTTGCTGCTTGCCGTCTAGCTTGCCATGAGGGCGTGATATACACTTGTCAAAACACTTTTCCTGCAAGTTTTGAGTCAGCTCTTGCAGCGCCTGCTGCTGCACTTCCGAGCGGACCTACATCAATTTGGCATACGAAGATTGATGATTTGAATCTCAAAGAAACGAGTGATTGTCATCACGATAGCTAAAGACATACACGGTTCACGAGCTCCGCCTTTTGCTGGGGAGTAAAATTTGCGTTCTCCATGCTTCTTGCTGTATGCTTGCCACCACTAGTCGATTCTGGTCAAGGAATCCTTGGTGTACATATTTGTGAAATATATTTTTTCACAAATTAAGAATTTTAATGGGCCTAATGTTAGACAAGTAAGCGTTGACAAGTAAGCGTCGTGCGTAATCGTTGGTTTGGTAGAAGGTTGAGCGGCAATTTACGCTACCTGACACACATCAACTATCACGCCGTAGACGATGTAGTTGGTAAAAGCTGTCTACTATGTTTTGCGACACAAACATTTATACTTCTGCGCAACATATCTAGGGATTTTTTTTTGGATTATACAAGCATTCGCTGAGGGTGCTCGACCATATTGATAATTCAAGCGAGTTCCATATGATTTATGCCTTGAGGAGACTTGGTAAATATTACGTAAGGAGCTAACGTTCATCTGTTCGTCGTTGGGCTTGTGCATAAAAAAAGACCAATATGCTTTACTAGATTGATTTTGAAAAATCGTGCTGTACTTACACAGTAAAGGCGCTATTAACTCTATGCACACACGCAATGTAGAAATCATGCTTTTAATACTAAGCCCTTTGAAAGAAAGTTGGCGAGGCGCTGTAGCTGAACGCATTCGCGCCGAGCAAAGTCAACGAAGTCCACACTGAGAGAGACTTAAGGTACAATGAATGATCTTTGCTTCTGTACAATGTCACTTTGGTATGTTCAAAAACTGATTGACTACTTTCGACACAAATTTGACAAGTGGAGCTGACAAACGCCCTGGAGTCAGTAATAGTCGACTATGGTTTACTTAATTCTAAATGACTGCCTTAAGGAACAGTACCCATGTTTGCAAGCACAATCTGTGCAATAGATAAACTTCAGGGCTAAATCCTGTCGAGATTCATTTTCTTCTGAGACTCGACAAACGATAATTTCTCCAAAAGACTGTCTTTGTTCTTGCTAGGTGTTGCCAATTCTCCGCGGTTCCTCAAACCTTGGCGAGCTTGGTGCAGAGGGCACCCCAAGCAGCAACTGGCAAATATCACCACAGGTGAAGCATAGATGGATACACATACGTCGAGCCGTAACCAATAAATCATTTAAATAACTGAGATATATGGAAGCGATTTGATATGTCAGCTTGTAATCAAGAGACATGATCAGTGCATGCTTCGACTATTACTATTGCTCGATGCTAGGAGCGACTACACAGCATCGCAAGGAGACATTGAGACTGCCTACTTATACTAAACCATTAATGTAGACACTATATAAGGATCTTTTCTGTAGGAGGGCGAAAACATAAATGCTTGCGTGTTTGATTCTAGTGAAGCTTTTTGCGGGTTGGTACATATATTTTTCAGAACAAGAATGCTCTCGTGCTCGCTTATCTAAAAAAGGGAATCAAGGTTGCCATTTTTGAAAGTCATGTCGATTACATTATGTGAGCAATGGCTTAGTAGTGAAAGAGATGATAAGAGCTATGCGGGTCGAAGTTAAGGCAAAGCATATAAATAAGCTGGCAACCTATTTGGAATTTAAATTTGAAGTTCGTCAGTTCCAAGTGGATTGTGTTGTATTCCAAGCTAGATTGAAGAGAAGCTTTACCGATAAATCATGGAATGGGTACTTAGACTGCCCATGACCGGGCCCAGGTGCGACAGTGGAGAGCGTTCTGATGATACGTATTCATACAAAGAGGCTGTCGGCGCTCTAAGTACCTAGCCTACTTACGTCCAAATATCGTTTTCGCCGTCTGCGTGCTTGCGCGACACTCATTTGAGCCCATTCAAAGGCATTGATCCGGTATTGAGAAAATTACAAGATATCTGGCTGACACAAAGGACTAGTTTGTTGTGTTGCAAAAAAGCTCTTGTATTGATCATTGTTTTCGATTTTTATGACATGCATGATTGTGCGGATCCCAATTGCCTACCCAATTCACACAGATCGTCGTAATTAGGCCTAGTCTTTGTGACTCAAGCAGCAAAAACAATCTATCGCAGCAACCTCAGCGAGCGAGCCAGTCCAAGAATCATTGCATTATACTAAGCTTGCGGTCAAACGCCATTTGTTCCGGACTTAAAGGTGCGACAAGACCACCAAAAGATCTGGATTGACCAAATGCCGAATAATCTGGGTAACATCTCCTTTGCTTTAAACAAAGCATTGGTGAGTCCTTGACTAAAGACCGACTTAATATGTAGCACTGACACAAGATCGAGTCCGTCAAAATGTTGGAAAGCGTTGTGTCGGAGATGGACACTCATGACGAGGCGGGGTCTAAGGTGGCGTCAAACTACCGAGCGATGCTTGAAGGAAGAAGCATTTGTTTCAAATCGATGTTGGCACGGGTGGTGATAAGCGTAGGCAGTATGGGCGAGGACATAATATTGCACAGACGTTACTCATTGGGCGGTGCATTTTAAACACAGCACTTGCTGCATGTCTTGAAAGATTTTATTGCTTCTAAGCCAACGTAGTATGGACGACGCCCTCGCGGTATGGCAGGCTATCCTCTAAGAAGTGCTTGTAAAGACAGCGTTTGCTGCATGTCGTCAGTAGAGTGATTAACTAAAGCCAGCACACATCCTGGCAATACACTTAGAGTAGAATGTAACTCACTGAGAAACATTTTTCGTAAGCAGCACTCGCTGCAATCCACGCAAGGTATGATTTGATGTAGGTCAAGGCGTTAAGGGTGTGACTCTGACAATGGTAGTGGAGTGGAATCTTTTCACAGAGCAACTCTCGTCGTAGACATCATTCGCTGTATGTTCGGTGCGACGCAGTCGGGGTATTTAAAGCTTCCCTTTTTAATGCTCTTGAGGTAGCACATGTTTTCATAGGCGGCAATTCTCGTAAGCGAAGCTTTTTGCCAACCGTCAATGTAGACATCAACCTTTAATGCATAGACGTTTTGACACAAATACGACACAGGAAGACTCGTCGAGGTCGAGGGTATAGATCTCATTACGATGAAATGTCCAAGCACGGCGCTTATCGAGCAGATCAGTGTGTGATACAATTTTGGATAATAGCTAGAAGCAGCTGAACGGAAAACATTTTTTTGCGAATGTCGAGCTTCGCCAGCGCTCTTTTTAAAGTGCGAACAAAAGGATTTATCACATTACATAGGTACATATCAAGTAAGAAAATTGACGGCGACCAATACGGGCTAGAGTACCTCGAGATGACTATGTGCATGGGCGGGCTGAGTGTAGGCTCGCCTTGCGGTCACTTCTATAGAGTGCGAATGTGATGTTGAGAATATCATACGTAGTTCTGTTCATGAGGGGTACTGCTTTAGTCCCGGTAGATTTACGTACTGCTGAATTAAGTAGCTTCTGCACTTTCAGGTGCGGCCACTCCAGACATATGATTTGTTCTTGGTCTGGGAAGAGCGGACAAAATGACTTTTGCCTAAGGGTCTTAGCGAGTTTGGTTGAACTCGTGAGCTCAGTATAAGGTCACTAGAAAGGGCAAAAAAGTCTATATCCGCGAGCTTTCACCCTCGCGAAATAAACACCACCGGCGGTGTACTGCCGGTTGTTTATGCAAATGTGCGAGATAAAAAGAAAACATATTGGATTCAAAGTTCCTTGGCGTTTTGTGCGGCCATCCGAATAAAAATGGCTGATACTCTTAAGAAGAATACATAGATTCAGTTCGAACGCCTTATTAGACAGCTCTTGACGTCTTCAAGGGTGACACTAACATGCCTGTAAACGGTAGGGTATTGAGCGCGCAAATTCGTGTCTTATCCTACAACACGTACATTTTTGCCCTGACTCTAGACACACCGCGCTTAGGAGAAGCACGAGCCCTTGTTTGCTAAAGTCAATCACTTTCGCATATCTTATCTCTTGTAAGGCGTATATCGACTCCTATTCAGTACGAGAAACCTTGAGACAAAGCCTAGACAGCTACAACTAAAAATAATGGGAGGTATGAGTAGTACGAATTCCTTCCCAAAATTAGACGTGCCGGCGTCTAAAGCCCATCTTTAGCGATTAGCCATCTTTTGCTAGCACTTGGGGTGACAAAAATATGTGGAAAACATATGTACCATGAAACCACCCAGCCATTCCGTTTAGAAGACACGAACGTTGCCCAAACCTGATTCTCTTAAACCATCGTCACTTTTTCTTTTTGTACAGAAGATCTTGAATTTTATCCGTTTGAAGATAAAAACCTTAGATTTCCATCTACAACCTTAGCGAACGTAAAACCTGGGGATTCAAGGTCCGTGCTGTCTTAAAATAAGAGTTTTAACGCTGCTCGTAGAGCTAGAAGCAGTGACGTAGCCCAGCTGTTTTTCGACATGAAAGACTGCAAAGGCATCTGCCTTAAAAGCCTATGTAAGTCAGTCAGTATCATGAGCAGTGTATACTGCGCAGTTGACAGATAAAGAGATTTGCTTGGAACACAGATAGCATACCTGCAAAGGCCTAAGTTTTTTAAATAAGTGCTACCAGGTGCGACGGGGAAATACAGCATCTACTACATAAAAAGATATATCACTATTTTCGTGTCCTATTGGACGATATAATGTAGCTCAAACACTAATGTATTCATAAAGTCAGCTATGTGTTTTGGTCTCACCTCTTATTTTTAATAAAAGACTAAAAACTTTACCTAGAATATGGCAGAAAGTTAATGTCTTCAAGCTGTTTGGAATAGTTAGACATGCGTACTGATAAAGATACTAATAAGGAATCTGTCACGCAGTAGAAGCCACCAGTTTTTAAATACGATCAGAAAGCTTAACCAAAAAGTATAGCACGAAGATAGCATATTTTTACAGGTAGGTAGCATAGAGCACCAATTGAGGGGATAAAAGTTCCGCAAGTGAGTGACATAGCGTGGCAAAATCAGTACATCATCCGTGCAGAAAATATCTATGCCATACTACTTTTAAGAATCGTAGAGAGACCGAGCCGAAACTGCTTTCGTTTCTCGGGACTTTCTGCGATCCCCATGACTATTTATAAAGCAGCCAAGGATCCAAATCTTCTTTGCTGCAGTGACAAATTTGTCGATGCCGGCATTCCTTTGACCCCAACATTTGCTATAGATTACGTGGATGGAAGCCTGGTCCTGATGTAAAGGTCGAAGTGAGCACTAGATGGTAGAATGCAAAGTGAATCTATTTATAAGGTCTTTAGTTTGCAACTACTTGCTACCTTTAAGCCAATCATTAATCTAAGCCAATCAGAACGACTTACCATACGGGCGCAATTATCTAACGTGCGCCTGTACACCTGCCTATCCATGACGTCACTGTTGCTTGGTCGCAACATTGACCGGTGTCGAACCGGTAGCTTACCGGTACATTACTGCTAGTCGAGGCGTCGTATCTTCAACACTCCCACTCGACTCGTCAGCACTTGGAGACTTGATGCACAACTTGTTCCGAAGGTTTTGAAAGTGGACAGCAGTAATTAATTGGTCATGATGTCAGCAAGCATGTCGTGCGTCGGACAATACTACAATATAACTTGACCGTCTTCTACTTTACCACGCACAAAGTGGTAGCAGACGTCGATATGCTTGGTGCCCTTGCGAAATTCGGGGTTTTTGGCCAACGCGATGGAACCTTGATTGTCCTCGTAAATTTTTACCGTTTTCTCTTCCACCATCTCGCCAAGCTCACATAGCAACACTTTGAGCCATACTGCCTCTTGGGTTGCTTCCGAAAGCGCTATGTACTCAGCCTCTGTCGACGATAGCGCCACCGTCCGCTGTTTCTTGCCCTTCCAGCTGACAACCCTCCGCTCATCATGAATGCATAGCCACTTGTACTCCGTCTTGATCCGGTATCCTCGGCTCCGAGTATCCTTGCAGACCTCTATCGTAGCTTGCTCGAAACTCGATACCGTGCATCTTTGTGCCTCGTATGTAGCGAAAGACCCTTTTAAGAGCTTGCCGATGTGTCGGGCACGGGTCCACAGCAAATTAAGTAAGCACTCCCGCTGCTGCTGCAATGTCCGGACGTGTGCCGACCATAAGATACATGAAGTAGCCCACAGCATTCCGGTACGGCACACCCGCCATTGTCACATCGTGTTTGCAGCCACCTTCACACATTGACTTGGTCAGCTGGAGGCCTGGATCTTGTGGCGTCTGTTCGGGGTTGCTGTTGTCCATCTTGAAACCTTCAAGGATGTCGTTCGTTAACTTGGTCTGTTGCATCATGACTGTCTTGCTTTCGGTGTCTTGCATAATCTCCATTCTAAGAAAGTAGCTGAGCTTGCCCATGTCGGTCATTTCGAATCGTTTGCTGAGCGCTCGCTTGGTGTCTTGAAGCATCTTGTCGCAGCTGCTTACGAGAATCAAGTTGTCGACGTAAAGCGCAACAAAAATCATATCTTGACTGTCACGCTTCATATAGACGCAATAGTCTGACTGGCACTTCTTGAAGTCCAGTCCAAGCATAAAATCGTCAATTGTCTTGTTCCACATTCGAGGCTACTGCTTGAGTCCATTCAATGATCGCTGAAGCTTGCACACATAGTCCAGATGAATGTCGTTGTTGAATCCATCCGGCTGCACCATGTAGATGTCCTCATCAAGCAAGCCATTGAGGAAAGCCGTTGTTACATCCATTTGGTGAACAGTAAGACTGTACTTGACCGCCAAACTGTGCAGAATCCTGATCGAAGTAAATTTGACAATGGGCCTCCTCGTAGTCAATGCCATGCTTTTGTGAGAATCCTTTTGCCAGCAGACGCGCTTTGTACCGCTCGATTTGGCCAGCTTGATTTTCTTTGACTCGAAACACCCATCTTCTCCCAATCGGCTTACGTCCTTGAGGCAGCGGCACAAAAGTCTAAGTATTGCTCTTTCGAAGTGACTCCATTTCCGATCTGCAGGCTTCTTTCCACTTGGCTGCTTTGCTTCATTCTATCGCCGACTTGAACGCAGTCGGCATTTCTTCAACTGAATCAACGACGAAAACAGCCTCAAAGTCTTTTGCCAGTGCAGACATCTCATTCAGCGACTGATACCAGCTGGAGCGCTTGGGTCGTGGAATGTTTGCAGCTTGCTCTTGCGAGTGAGTTCGTTGATGTCGCTTGCTGCCTGGATCAAACCCATTGTCTCGAGCCGTCTCTTCATTTTCGCTGTCGGTGTCATCGGGCTGCGAAGCATCATCACTTACTTCATCATCATGAACGACAACTTCACTCTTGGACTTCTGTCTTCCACCATCAAAGGCCTCCTACATAAATTGCGCATTGTGGTTAACCAACAAATGACCGCTATCCACTTCTTGAAAATGGTACGCCTTTTCAAGCTCTGAATATCCGAAAAATCAACAGCGTACTGATCAAGCGTCCAATTTGGACCGCTTTTCCTTTGGAACTTGAACGTGCGTGTGGCAGCCGAACATCTTGAGATTCGCTAGCATTGGTTTCTGGCCTGTCCAAACTTGGTGCGGCGACTTGTCATGATTGATCACACGCGTTGGACACCGGTTCCGAAACATGAAGCTGTCATCTCTGCTTCGCCCCAGCATGACTTGGATAAGCCAGCATGTTCCATCATGAGGCGGGCGCATTCCACAAGCGTACGATTCATCCTTTCGGCTACCCCATTCAGCTGTGGAGTGTACGTAATTTTTAAACAATGCCACGTTTTGCGCAGAACTTGGTCATTGCACCAGAAGTATATTCGCCACCATTGCCACATCGAAGTGCCTTGACACGCTTGTTTGTTTGTGTCTCGGCCATTGCACCGAATTTGACAAACTTGTCGGCCACCTCAGATTTGCTTTTCAGCAGAAAACGATGCAAAAATGCGATTTTTCGTCGATAAAAATGACGAAATAGCGCTTTCGACCGAATGTTGGTGTTCGCATCGGTCCACAAACGTCACTGTATATGACTTTCAGCACTTCTTTGGCGCGACTTGGGGATGACATCATAAAGCTCACTATTGTCTGTCTACCAAGCGCGCAACCGTTGCAGAGCTCTCACTGGCTCACCGAGGTCAATTTGATACCAGAGCCATAGCTTTTTTTGATAATGGCATCTAGGCCACCATGGCCTATGTGACCAAGTCGAAGGTGCCAGAGGTGTCCCCATGGCATCCCGACGAGCTTGTCAGATTGGCTTCATGTCGAATTGTTGGCCTCATGGACAACTTAAACAATCCTTTACCTTCTTGGGAGCCAAGTTTCCAACGAAAGCCTTTTGCTTGTGCGTAGCATCCATCGCTCTCAGTAAAACGGCCGACGGAAAACAAATTGCGCGAAAGCTTGGGGATATGCCACACGTTCGTAAGCCAACCTTTCTTCGTCCCACGCGGAGTTGTCATGGTCATGACGATGTCCCCCGTACCAACTTCCTGAACGACACCGTCGTCAGCAAGATGCACGTCCACTGGGGGAATAATATTGTAGTTCTTCATATACTTCTTGGAGTAAGTCATGTGCTTCGTTGCACCCGAGTCAACCAGCCACAAGATGCTGTCCTTGGCGACGCTCGTGTCTCCACCAGCCGAAAAAAGGAAATTACCAGCGTCTGCTCCAAGGTGCGCGATGTTCGCTCGCTGCGGTCGCTGCCGCTCCGCGTTTTCGTTAATCCTTACAATTCACTTGGCAATCCAATACCCGCTTTCACCGCAATAATGACAGGCGCTGTTGGCCTTCATCGGCGGTTGACGACCCTTACGCCGTCTGTTGTCGCTTGACATAAACGCTTGACCTTGAGTGTGCGTCGCTCCATCGACGTCACAACCTTGTTCCTTGCACTTCGTGTCCTCGTGTTGTAGTCGAGACATTACGAGCTCCCACGCTGGCGAATCTGATCGAGACTCCAATGCCGTAATCAGGAACGCAAACGAGTCATTCAAACGTGCCAGAAGCGTGATAACCAAGTCGTCTTCGCTGACCGGAGCGCCCACTTCATCGAGCTGCTCCTCCAGCGTCTTAATCTAGTTAATGTGCCCCAACACAGCATCGCCTTCACTCATCATTGTCGTAAAGAAGTGCCGACAAAGAAAGAACTTATTGGCCAAACTCCTCTTCTCGAAATGCGACGTCAGACGCAATCATGCATCATGCCCACCATCAGCCGACCGGACCAAGGCAGTTGCGAATCTACCATCGCGAGACTTTCCCGTTGCCATGCAGCAGTCCATCTAAAATTGTACTGGCAACAGTACGATATGCACATGCAAAAGGTATCAACGCCGAGTAGCAAGATAGCTTGACCTCAAACAGCGATCGCAGCTGCTACAACCAAAGTACTACTCACTATAGAATGGCCAATTCCAAACCGTATTCCTCTACGCGATTTCCTCTTAAACGCGGCTAGGTCCAGCGTGGTGAGGCAGTGCTCAAGCTTAACTTCCCCAATAATAACCTCCCACAGTTCGTGTTCCTCGAGCACCATTTGCATCTTGAACTTCCATGTGTGGAAGTTGGCTACATCGAATTTGTTGATTCGACTGGAGGCAGAGATGTCCATTGCGAAGGCGGAGTCGTAGTCGGGAGCGGAGGTTGCAGGGCTTGGGCTCAATACCTAATGTAAAAGTCGAAGTGAGCACTAGATGGTAGTATGCTAAGTGATTATATTTTAAGGTCCTTAGTTCGCAACTACTTGCTACCTCTAAGCCAATCAGAACGACTTACCATCTGGGCGCAATCATCTTGCGTGCCTGTACACCCGCCTAGCCATGACGTCACTGTTGCTTGATCGCAACGTTGACCGGTGTCGAACCGGTAGCTTACCGGTACATTACTGCAAGTCGAGGCGTCGTATCTTCAACAGGTCTCTCTCAGATCGGCCTCAAGAAAACAGATCGTCAGAACATGGTCTGGCAAATGCTTGAAAAGGTCGAAACACTTGCGTGACCAGACAGTTAAAAGTTGCATCGGCGTCTGGTGATTATTATGGCATCACTATCTACTACAGTATTTTGCTCATAGGCGTTTCAAGCAAGCACCGTGATGGTATAGCCCGCTTTCTTATTCGGATTGAGTAGCAGTTCTTTTCTAATTCTAGTGCATTATCCAAAGTATACTTGAAAATGCTGTTAAATACCATGTTTCTATTTGTTACGACCGTTTAAGCAATACTGTTGCAGTGTTTGGCTATTTTGGGGCCTTGGCCAGTCGCCATATGCAGTTTGGCTCTAAAGATCGGTGATTTGTACGGAAGCTTAAACTCCCGCGCAACGCTAACTTTTGCCGACTTAGAAAAGGAGACGTTAATACATTTATATAGCTCTCACCATTATTTGGCAGAGTTTATAATGGACGGTATTTAAATTTTCCATTTGAGTATTTAACATCGGAGGATGTCCTTGATCATTATGATCACTATAATCATAAGGCCAAGGCGCAACGCTCACTAATTATGAAGCTAACTTCGATCATATTTATTCAAAATGAAGGACGTATTCAAATCCTTTCAAAAGGGACTTTCATCTTTTGATTTTTTCCCTCTGAAATCGAATTAATCAAGCCTCTAGCTCAGTTAAGAGTTCTAATGCTTTGAGCTATTAAAGCTCAGTGACTCAGATACTTCCGGCGGTTTTCAAGAAGGGAACACAAGCAATCAGTCATTCATTCTCCTAGGGTTACGCTTCTATGGCCGTCACGAGGTTGTATGTGACAGCTACTTTGCCTTGTAAATATTGCTTGTAAAAATTAATTAGCTGCAGTTGTGGGTGCACGCGTATAATGATACTACCCACATTTAAAACACTCATCTTATCGCCTTTAGCAGTTAAATTTGAGAACCTCCAACCCTTTCAGAGACGTCGTCGAATCTAGTTTCGTGAAGGCATCCGTACATCTTGTACCTTTTAAGCGTGAATTTCGGCTTTTTTTTAAAAGAAGCTGTACGCACAACAAGGGCAGGGACATGTCTCAGCATGGCTCTGTTGTGCTACAAACAAAAAACTTTCCCGGACAATTGATCGGTGGCTCCTTTTTTTCAGCCGTGGCATGCCTATGATCGAGTCAGATTTGTCCATGTTCAGACTTCATGCTGTAAGAATTCACATTCAGATGACGTTCATGACCTACCAATAAAGCCGTCGAAGTGAAGCTGGTTTGGTTCCACTTATTTAAATGTCAATCAGCCTTTATTGGCGGATTGCAATTATTTGCCGACGCGCTTAATTTCTCGTCGCGCCAGCGTCCACCAAATATCAAAGTCAGTTTTCATGTCCTCATACAATACGACCAACAGTTCCCTGTTATTATTTTTTTATTTAGATACGTCATTGTCTCAGGGATTCAACTTGTATGGTGTGTAGCGTTCACAAACACAACGTAAGTACTTAGTTGGTTGTGAAGTTTACACCGCTATATGCATGTGGATGATTACGGATGCTGATTACGGACATAATGGGAGTCGTTCATTGGTCTAGATATTAGCGAACTAAGGACCTAAACATATTCACTTAGGGATTTTTGCCATCTTCTCAACATTGTTTCCCCGTGAAAAGCCCCGCTCATATTGGCAATCAGCTCTCCCTAGAATATGGGTAATCAGCTGCTCCCAGCAACGAAGTCTAATTTCATCGGACGCTTACTGGAAAGGCATGAATCATGTGCAATCGCCCACCACAGCAAAATCATCAATGGTTGATTCGCTCGGCAACGCTTCAATCCAGCGTTCTGTTAAATAACGCTCACTCGTCTTTAACTCAATGTACTTTGCCCCCTTGAAATGCTTGTAATTTCGGTCTTTTGCCTTTGCAATTTTTCGCAATGCAATGTACTAAAAAACTGTAGAGCCTCGCTATCTTTCCTCCCCTTTCTCAAGCAACACAAACAACAGTACGCGCACTCATACAGCAATCACGAATGTATTCAAACCCAAGCACTTGTGTGCGCATGATCAGCCCTACGAGTAAACCCTTTAATTACGCCGCAATCTTTGCTTTGCACTAATCAGTTTGCGAATCAAGCCTCCTAAATAGCTTAATCCGTTTGAACATCGTTACCTACAATAAAGCATGCAATGCGTCGACCACCAGTCATAATTGCTCTGTAGACATGGGTCCCACGCCCCAAGATGGCGCGCCCCCATCGTCTGCGCAAAAGAGCGACTTCCTCAAGCTCTTTTACACATTAGCAGAGAGTGAGCGCCACGTGCGGACGCATGCAGTGGCCCAGCTCCTCACGTACTTGCAAAGCAGCGTCAAGCAAGCGAGTGACGTGGACTACACGCTCAAGCGGCTCGTGCGCGGGTTGGCGTCGTCACGGGACGCTGCTCGACAGGGTTTTAGTACAGCGCTCACGGTTCTTCTCACGACCTTTCCAGAGCACGTGACGCTCCAAAACACGCATCACTTGCTTCGGGAAGCCATGGAAGTGCACTCGTCCATGAAACCCATGGAGCAGCGCGAGCACATGTTCGGGCGTCTCTTTGGTCTCTTGGCACTCCATCGTTCCCGTCGCTTGCATACGGACGTGACGCTTTTGATCACCATCATCAAAGAGTTGCTGGAAATGGCGCTGTTTAAGCGATGGTTCCGTGAGACGTGCTATGAAGCAGCTCTGACGCTACTGGCTGACGTGCCGATGGAGCACTTTGTGCTGGAATTAGCGGTCCCTATCCACACGGCGCTGACAATGCAGCCTTCTAAGAGCCACGAGAAAGAAAAGATGGAGACATGGAATGCTGACCAAGTCTTGCTTGCCGTGGGTGTGCAGCGGTACCTTCACATGACGGGCCTTGACCGAAACGACGCACTGATGAAGCAATTACCAGCGGATTTTAAGGCACGAAACGCACTTGAACGCAACCATCTCGACGTGCTCGTGCGTCCATTAAGGGAATCGTCGGGTACGTACCCACGTGTCCATTCGGCGTGGTATAATGTGTTTGGTCAGGTGCTCCACCCAACCGGAGAGGCAGGTGATGCCGTGGACGAAGCATTTTTGCAAGAAGTGTGGACTGTACTGGTGGAAAACGCGCTGGTTGGTAGCAGTTACAACGACGAGAGCGGGCGTCGAAGTCATGAATGTCAAGGGCTCGCGCTCAAGTTGTTTGAGCTCGTTGCTCCCCAAGTCTCACCTCGCGTCCTCCAAACGATCTTGACCCCACGGTTTGTCAAGTGCCTGTACATTAATAGTGTTGCCAAACGCAATTATTTGCACGACGCTGCACGTCACTGCCTTAAGTCGTTTGCCAAGTGTGCCCCGACGGCGTTTTTCGACGTTATGCGCCAACACTTTACGTCGCCACGGTTGACGTTAGTGACGTCCAGTGGATCGGGGAGTGAGGAAGAGGAGAACAAGGTGATGAAGACGCCACGACCAGGTGGTGAAAGGTTGAAGGACGTGCTGGCATTGGACGAGACGAGAGAGCGTGAGGACGCCGAGAGACGACGGACGGATCGCGCTCGTGTGTGGGCAATCGAGATGATGGTGGGCGCTTTGACGGAGCTTTGCAACACCACAA
Source organism: Plasmopara muralis (assembly GCA_003676415.1). NCBI lineage: Eukaryota > Oomycota > Peronosporomycetes > Peronosporales > Peronosporaceae > Plasmopara > Plasmopara muralis. Next base: position 75,056 of record RCHQ01000132.1, on the reverse strand, counting down.
ACGACGCTGACGAGGCCATGAAGCACGTGCAAGACAATGTGCTGCGTTTCCTAGTGGTCCATTCCTTCTTTACCGTGTCGAGTGCGACGAAGGCACCGAAAACGAGTCGAAGAGAGAAGAAGAGTGAAGCATCGGATGTGGCTTTGGTAGTTCAAGCAGCCCGTGCCGCGACGCCGGGTGTGTCTGCCAACGTAGCGAATTACACCAAGACGCGTCTCTTCTCCCTCTTGGGTCTCAATCTCGCCGGCGCGGATGGTGCGCGGGCTCGTGCCAGTGTCTTGAGTCAAATCTTTGCACTGGCACAAGACATGCACGGCCACAGTTGTGCACTTATCTTGCAGGATCCTCTTTGTCCAGTAACCGCGCAGCAATTTCGTGCACTGGTCAAATATGTTGACTTGCTTTGCAGTGAAGACGCCGTGCAGGATGCCGGGGACAAGAAGACGACCAAGACAGCACCACGTCGACCTTTACGTGAGACGTTCCTTCTTCTCTTTATGAGCACTGGACTCCAGCTCTTGGACGCCGAACAGCGGGAAGATGCCGCCGTTGTCGCTGCTGATTTGGAAAAGTGTTATGCCCAGCTGGGTGGTGGCAACAAGCTAGCAGCGACCGAGGAGACGGAGCGGGAATCAGTCATGGTGTTGATTGACCTGCTCTTGAGTCTCCTGTCGCAGGATTCGAGTGCATTGCGTGAGATTGTGACGCACGCGTTCCGGTCGCTCCTCCCACTGCTGACGCGCGAGTGTTTGATGACACTGGTCAATGTATTGCAGCCCACGGCGGACGATCCGGACGAGGACGATGACGAGGATGAAGACGACGAGTTTGCGCCCATTTCACATGAAGACGCCGACCCAGACGAAGCGCCGGTGGCTTTGCCGGATGCGTTAGAAAGGGCCACGAAGCCGTCGGGTGTGGACCACGAAGAGCTGGCGCTTGCTGCCCTTGCTGGTCAAGTCCAGGTGCGCTTGCAACGCAAGAAGGACATGAAGCGTGCTCGCTTGCAGACCATGCACTTTCACTTGCGTGTGCTTGATCTCGTGCAAGTGTTTGTCTCGCAGCGTCCTGAACAGACGGAAGCGGCGATCGCCACGCACGGTGCATTGGTCATGTCCCTCATCGTACCGCTCTTTCGGGTGCTGGCGCACGTCCAGACCGCCCACTCGAAGCAGCTCGTCCTTCGTGATCGTGTGCAAGCGGTGCTACTGCACAAGGTCCTTGGTGTCAAGGACAAGATGCCGTCGAGCGTTGACGCGCAGACGCAAGCCCTCGATACGCTTCGTGCGTTGAGTGACCTCATTCAGACGACGCCAATGGACAAGCATCACACGGGCAAAGTCGCTTCCGCTGCTGTCGTGTACCTCGTTCGCGTCCTGTGTACGGGTCAAGTACCGGACGAAGGGGTCAAGCTGCTTCGTCTTGCCGTCGTGGAGGCGTTTACCAAGAAACACGCGCGGTTTCCACGTGCCTCATTCGAAACGTTGATTGTCAAGTTTCCACGCATTGGGGCCCGTGTGCTCTTGGAGCCTCTTGCTGCTGTTGCCGTGGCGACAGACAAGGAACCGGTGGAGGAAGGCGCGATGCGACCAGCTGTCGACGAGTATTCCAAGTGTGAAGTCTTTCGCTTCCTGACGCTCTTGCTGCGTGGCATGGCAAGTGAACCGTTGCGTGAGGAAGAGTGCACGACGCCGCAGTGGCTTGCTCCACACGTGCATGGTTCGTTAAAGACGGCGTTAGTGCGCCAACTTGCTCCCGAGAGTGTGCATCAATTGAAAGCCAAGCGGCTTAAAGTTGTCTTGGCATTTGCATTTCAATTGATCCAGGTGTGGCGCCTCTCCGAGCATCAAGTGGGTTCGAACAGTGATGTTCAGGAGGTGGTCGGCGCCGTGCAAGCCATGGATTCCAAGTCGCCTGCTGTCAAGAGTTTGATACAAAAGGTAGTAGTAGCGGCAGGGATGGCGATTGTGACGGATGTTAATCACGTTGCGGAAAAGACAAAGGGGGAGACACAAGACGGGAAGAAGACCAAGAAGAGTAGGCCTCGCAAGGAAATGCATTCGAAGAAACGCAAGCGCTCGATTGCTGAATCGTAGCTTTAACGTCGTGTTTGGAGTCCGTAGCACTGCTTTAAGATATAAATTGCCTATCTACTTGATAAATGTGAGGATTGGAAAGAATTGGTCGCTATAGTTGTTCAAACACAAAGTGATGTGTATTGTGTGTATCCTATCGAGATGGAACTTGATTGTCGCGTGGCTCGCTGTCTTTTACGTTGACTCGACTGTACTAAGCACCTCTGCAGCGAAAGCAGCCGTCTGACCTATTCATTCATTATTAAATAGAATGGCGGGAAGTGAAGTGACTTTCATCGCTACATGCTGGCAAAAAGTGGCTTTTAATATGCTTGCAGTCTTGTATCAACACGATTCAGTGCTATAATGCCGATCTGCTTAATTCGTGTTTTGGTGTTGTTTGATACTACTTTAGAGATGTATTTATCGAGCCCAATAGATCTTGTATTCTTTGTCTTCGGCCTATATAACGTAGATTTAGGTAAATTACCCATGACAGCATGTAAACCCAAAACTGCATTCCCTGTATAATCAATCTTGCATCGCTTCTTGTTGCTTCGATGCTATTAAAGTATAGGCACGAGCACGCGAATGGCACAAGGTCCTATCCTAAAAAACTAGTCCACCACTTTGGTCGTCACCTGCCTAGTCAGCTTGACAAAACAAGTCACAGTGTATCTCTAGTGCTCTTCTGTCGTCGACGGCACGAAAGTCCTAGCCACGAAATTTGCCCCATACGTGCAGCAAGACGACGAAACCCACAAACATGAGGCAGCTCACCAATACCACTGTGGGTCCAATCTTGAGACCTGGAGAGTCGTCCGTGTAAAAGCGCAAGATACCAGCCGAGCTACCACCCATTCCTCGGCCTGTATTCTGTCCCGAGCGGGCGGCAGCCACTGGACGTCGGTTGCGCAAGCCGCTAGCCGCGGCGCCCTCTGCGGACGCAGTGGGAGCAGGCTTTTTACCATTTAAAGCTCCACTTGATCCTGCAGTCTAGAAAGAAGACATCGAGAGGAAGAACTGTCATGTTCAAGACGAGCAGGAAGATGCCAAGAAGCGACTCACCATTGTTGTGTATCTTGCCCTGTTTAATTGTGGGGAAAGCGCCACGTATCAAAGATGAATGTTCTGTGCTAAGTACGATAAAATTTGAGGAAACAATCTGCGACGTGTGAGACTCAACTTATATAATCTACAGATCCCAGTATGCAATGCTTGGGTCGCCGTTCATCGATTGAAGTGCCGGCTTGACGATAGCAGGAGGTGGTTGTTGCTGCTTGACGTGATCAGCAATCTTGCTACGGAGAATCTTCGTGCGGTATCGTTCGTATAGCGTGCGCGGCGCAAGTGTGCTCATGAGGCCGACGCAAGCCAATGCCAGCGAAATTCCTGCAAAAAGTAAAAATTTGGAGCGGCGTGGACTATCTGCTTCCATTAATTCAGGAGCAGGAGTAGACGCAGGAGTATCTACAAGGCCACTAGCACTGCTGTTTTCTTCTATTCCGTACTTCTCATTAAACGCATTGTCCGAAAGCACACACAGCAACGTGTCTTGGACGTAGCGATACAGTGCGTCGTTGTCAGAACATTTCAAGTTGGTCGTCCTTGAAACATTAAACGCTTGGAGACTTGCAAACCGCGTTGCGTCGGTTTGCCGTACCTCGAATTCGGCCAGCATTACCGTTGAAAGGATAGAAAGCTCTTTTAATGAGCGAGGAAAAACGACTCCACCAATGTAAACGATCGGATTGCTTATTAAATTAAGCGTCACAATCGTGTCTGGAAACGAAAAATTGTTAAGTTTTGTCAACTTGCCATTGGATGCAATACTGCAGAATGAACAAGAATCGAGTTGGGATATGTGGTCCAAATTTGGAAATTAAAGTAGCAGTGCTCACAGCTTGGTGACATTATTCGGAAACGAAAACTTCTGGAATGAGGTTAACTTGTTATTTGAGATATCACTGTAACACAAGAATCCAATCTTCAAATCATGTTCTCAATATGCGCTTCACTATAGAAACAAGCGTACAGCGTTTGAATTGACGTTGGAATCGACACATTTTCTAGCCGCGATATATTGTTATTCTTGAGATTCCTACAATTATGGCGAATAACTTTGGTTAGACCTATAAACGTGCGTCCATTTAAACGCAATGCACTTGCAAAAGCATGACAGATGGTAGACTTTTCACATAAACGATCTGTTTATTGCTCAAGTCTAGCTGCGTTGTTCCGTCAGTGGCCGTAGAGACCCTCACCACTTTTGTGCTGCAGTCTGCATATTCGATTCGAGCAGCTGCGAGTGGGCTTAATGCTGTATATTTTGTCACCGTTGCAGCACTGCTATTGCACGTAGTGGCACTGTGTACTCCACGAGATGCAAATGCAAATGCTGCCATCCACGCTGTAGCACGCATTGACTTCCGCATGTCTATTAATATCATCTATCATTTGATTGATAGTAGAATAGATGATAATATTTGACAGGACCTGTCGCAACCAAGAAATACCGGAACAGCCCATTTACTGGCTCCCATGAGCCTCGCGACCGCGCTGACGCAGGCAATCGATGCGTCCTTCCCGCGTGTAGCGTTTACTATGGCCTACGGCTCGAGCGTGTTTCAGCAGAAAAACCACAATGCCAGTGCCTCCATGGTCGATCTGGTATTTGCCGTGGAGGATGCAGAGGCGTGGCACGAACAAAACATAGCGCGCAATCCGAACCATTACTCTGTACTCCGGTATCTGGGCGCTGCCAATGTCGCGGCTATTCAAAACAACTTTGGCGCTGGATTGTATTATAACACGCTTGTGTGTACAATAAAGCACGATTCGATCGCAAGTTGACTAACGAAACGTTTTAATGTCGAGGTTCCTTTGACAGGCAAACTACTGGGCACACGGCTTGTTAAATATGGCATCATAAGTACTCAGACGCTGTGTGAGGATTTGCGGACGTGGAAAATGCTTTATCTCAGTGGAAGAATGCATAAGCCTGTACGTTAAGTGCACGGTGAAACCGCACGAATCGTAAAGAGCTGAAGGAACTTGTCGCAGGTGAGTATCCTCGCTTCCAATGACGTTATTCAAGCCGCCAGTTCGATCAATCTGTCGCACGCACTGAATTATGCACTCTTGTGCTTACCAGAGCGATTCTCAGAACACGATCTGTACATGGTGAGAGCGAAGATCCTTACGACGAGGAAAAGGGCATTTAACTCGCGCGTGTGTGGCTAGAAAATTGCCGGCATTTCGTACTTGGGCGATTTTCGAATGACATTTGGTGAGAATCCGAAAAAAGTGCGCAATATCGTGGATGGCAATTTCAAAGCGTTTCAAAAGATGTACCAGCCCCACATTCAGGTGAACATCAAATCACTCGTTCGAATGGGTTTGTCTGATGGCTAATTGAGCGTGATGTCACCATAGACTTCTCCTTTCATGTCACGATCAATCACGGACACTGATAACCTGCTAACGCAGAGCTACGATATGAAGGTAAGGCAGGCAATTGTGGAGGCATTGCCGTCCAATGTGCTCGAGCGGTTGACGGCTAAAGCACGTAAAAGGGGTGACTGCGACCACGAGATAGTTACGAAAAAGCAGTTGCAGCGTGTGATTGCATCCATCGTATTCCGGTCCAGTCGCTCGCAAAGTATCAAAGGAATCGCCACTGCTGGCGGCGTGAAATCCATTGTCTATGTTGCGCAAAAGCTAAAACGTACCTACTTTGACCATTTACGAAAAAAGTAAGGTCACAATTTATGACTATATCAAGTATACAAATACGCAAACTCTAATCCTATCTCTTCTCCTCGTTTTAATGACATGACCACTCTCTGTTTAAGCAGTCAATATGTTCTTCAAGTATTGCACGCGGTCTTTGGTTTCTTGAGCAAACTCCTTGTCTTCACCCTCAAGGGCTTCAATCTGCTGTATGCATTCGTTGCACTTGGTAATGAGGTCGTACCCGGGTTTCTTACATGCCGCCATAAAGTCAGGACCAAGCATGGCAAACTCGACCAATCCGTCCACCGCGCTCTCACACAAGTCTACATCCTCAAGATTCAAAAATGCCGCAACTGATGGAATAAAAACATTCCTCTGAAGCACCAGATCCGCCGTAGCACGCGTGTTGCGCATTAAATACCGCAAAAAGAACAACGACTTGCGTTGAAGACGCACATCCGTGGCGCTCTTGAGGTTTTGACACAAAAGCTCAAGGCCCTTGCACTTTTCTCCCAGCAACTTCGTCTCGGCAGCCTCATGATGACGAACCAAACACGAGATACCAAGCAGCGCTTTCACGCGACAAGTGACGTCCTGGTCCTCGCGAGCCAAAGTGCACAAAACCTCGAGCAGACCACAAGTCATGGCTGCGTCCTGACAAAAGGGATTATTTTGCACCACGACAGAGCAAACCTCGGCTGCTAATGCCCGGGATGAAGCGTGTGTGGACTGCTGGATGACCTTGATCATCACGCGCAACCCGCCCATCTTGACAAAGTTTTGAGCGTTATCGATCTGATCGATCCGCGTCAGTAGCTCTTCCAATAACGTGTCTTTGTACTGATCCAGCTCTTCGGGTGTTGCATCGTCGCTTTCAATAGCATCCGTGCCACATTCGGTAGCAAACACAAGACGCGGGTCCTCGCCCTCCATTATCCGTAAAATATCTTTAATACGCTCCGTCTCGTCAACCACACCTTCGTTCATGACCAATTCTAAGAACCGGCGTTTATCCTCTGAGATAGGGGTAGCCTCGGTTAGCGTCGTGCCATCCGTGTGCTTCATAGTCCACTTCATTAGGGCTTGCCACTTTGCTTGGTCCGTCATGTTTGTATTGAAGAAGGTTTCAAAATTGAGTAGTGAATGGCTTGGACTAGAATATAGAGCAAAAGCTCCAGAATGATCCAGAATTGGTATAAACTGCCACTTTTTAAGGCACAAGTACAGGATTATTTTCATCATCCATTAATGTTAAATTAATATTTATTTTTTTTGCTAGCGTAATGCTCCAATAATTGGTACCGTCACTTCTCATTACCCATGTAAGGTTCACACCTTTCTCGCTTGCAGGCAAGAAAGTTTGCTGAGAGGAATGTTACTCGTCACTCTTAGAATACAAAACACTTGGTAAAATTGTGACTGCCCGCTTTTGGGTCCGAAAAAATGATGAACGCTACTGCGCATCTAATCATGCGCGACGACATCTTTATATGAGGAGTAGAGATTTTGAGCTTACTCCCATCGGAGGCGGGACTTATACTTCACATACAGCGCTACCACCACGGCTATGATGTCTAAGCCCTTGACCATAGACTTTTCTCGTAAAGCTTGAGCGCCATGACGCGTTCCAGCTGATTAGAAGCGCACTCATGCAGCTATAAAACTCTAATCACCACTCGTTGCGAAGCACCCTACTAAATAAGTATCAAGATTTTTGGCTATTAAGTGCTCCACACTGAGAGATTGTCAACTTAAAAGAAAAAATGATTAGCAGCGGAAGTTTGCTGCCTGCGGACGCAACTTTACGAGCTTACGATAGCAACTCCGAGTCATGGTAAGCTCTAATGCGACGAAAACTTTCGCGCCCCGGCAAACAAATGCAGCTATAGAAGATAGACGAATTAATGCGATAATGGAGAGTAACGGATTAAGTCGAATTATTTTCGACTGATCTACGAAATTGCTCTTGACGTTACTGCACATTAAGAGCTTTGTCAGCATGAAATTTTTTTTGGACTTATGTTGGACAAGTATGACCTGTTTCTCAGTATGACGAGATAAGAAAAGCTCAAATTCTAGCTTAATGGAAGCATAAGTCTCAAGCTTGAGTATATGAGCTCATTTATGACTAAATGCGTAATCGAATGATCGCGGTTTGCAATTAAAGCGCCCTTTTTTTACTACATCTCGAAACGGTGATTTAACAGTCATACCGAAGTCGCTTCAAGCCGCTTCGAAAAACGATGCTGGCCTCGATGAAGGCACACATGCACTGACTTCGCACGCCACCTGTTAGCGCGGTGGCCTTAGTCATCAAAGAGCATCAGAAGATGGTCGGCTTTGCACCTACTTCACGAAGAGCAGCAGCTCCTCTGTGCGCATTAAAAATTACTCTCGTGATTGGCCTTAGTGAATAGCCCGCGATTTCTTCAAGGCAACTCTAGGTCTTTAAGGCTCGAAGGAGATATGTAACATCTTTGCCAGCCTCAAACTCAGGCTGAGAGAGACTGAGAAAGTGTCGTCCCCTTTTCTTCGGGTAGATTTTAACACCTTTTATGTTTTCCATTATTTATCTGGGACGTATACTCGCCCAGGCTTTCTTTCGAAAAGCCTTCGGTTTAACAAGTCTTGGAAGATGATTAAATAAGACTTGATTAGCGCGAATACTCGGCTAAATAATTATTGCTTTGCCCCATAAATTGATTTAATTCTCTTGTTTTTCTAGCCTAAGTAATTTTTGGACCGAGTAATACTATTCCGTATCAACGGCAAAAATGACACTGAGCTGTTGGAGACCCAAAGTTCTGCAATTTTCCGTTCAACTAGTCCAACCGAAGCAAACTTTTGTACTTGCCATCCCTTGATGCATCAGCTTATTTATTCATTAATCGCCATAACGCAAAAAAATGATGCGCTGGAGTCAACCAAGACTTGCAGTGTTTTCTCATACCCTCGTACTCTTGCGTGTACAGCTATCAGTCCAATGCTACTGCATCCTCCTCCAAAAGATTACAAGCTTTTAAAGACTACGTCCAATCAACCATACAGGACTCAAAAACTCCCAGTAGGAGGACTGCTGTCCAGCACTACCCGGGCTCTGAGGGTGAGGATTCTGCAAGCAATATTTAAAGTTGCTAGGGCATGACAAAGATCCACTTTTTGGGCCATTTAAGGAGATACGGACAATATACCGCCTATATGTCACATAGCATCGTTCACACTGGAAGCGTGCAGGATAATGTACGATCTTTCGATGAGCGAAAGTTTGCTTTCTCAACTTTTAGGGATGCAATATATTGCACCTCAATTTGTTCAGGACAACGTTTATCTTTTTTCACATCAACAACCTGCAATCTAGTACATACACAAAAAGTTATCTCTCATGTTAAGGCAGGGACTGTAAATACAATCCAATGTTTATATTGGCAGCCTGTCGTTCATTAAAAAAAGTCATTCTGTTAAAGCACATCTCAACCAGGAAGTCAGCTTTTACCACATAATCACGGCTTTTCGTAGAGGCCCCTTCTCCCTGAGAAAGCCAAATGGGGAATTCGTTAAATTTTCTGAACAAGTCAAGGTGACTGTGTTTATGAATGGGTCAAGGGTAGAATTGACTTCCGCTCAAGTCTTACTAGTCCAGACCGCAACCGTCTAAAGGCAGCTTGATCGCGCTTTGAGAGGAGACCAGGCTCGCTACTCCGAAATGCCTTAAGCAGGAATATCTCTATGCTCAACGTTGCATGGTAATGATATTCGTGGACCCAATAGTCTTAGACGTTGTGAATAAAAACAACATGCGATCTTACGCTGAGCACGTTTTAGTCAGTCCTACGCTCACGTGGGCAGATTGGCTACTTGAATTTTCACACAGCTTAAAAATTATTTGGTTTTATCTGTAGGTTGCACTTCTCAGACGAAGATAGTGGCTTCTAAAGACCTAGTTCGGATGCAATCACAGCCAATCCTACAAGTCAGCAGCTCTTTAGAGCCCTTAGGGCAGTGCTTAAGCCACTTGGTGCTGTATTGAGTTAGTAGGTCCATGTAAGCCGCTAAAAAGGTCTTTGAGACGAAGATTTGCCCATGAACGGTATTTCGGAGAAACGGGCCTCTCTGTGGTTGAGCCTCTCTTTATGTGCGACCTTTATCGCATCCTCAAGAGTTAAGTGCGAAGCGTCCAAGCTTAGACCGTCCATGAACACAGTCACTCGGCTTGTTCAATAATGGCTTCATTGGCAGCTCTCGAGTTCCATGAAATGTTTTTCTACACACGCCTTCCTTGCTTACAGGCAAGAAAGCGTGAGCTCCTGCGGAGCTCAATTTTGTGAGAAGTAATACTGCTCCCTACTGTTCCTTCAAATGTTCCTTACGACAAGAAGCACTCAAAATTAGTAACTTTACAAGTGAGTGTCAATTTTTTGCCAGATCTTTTGATTAAAAGAGTGCGAATGTCATGTCCACTTGATTGTTTGTAATCAAAATCGCCAAAATACCCTCAAGTCAGGTTACAGAGTACTGTGTTTCTTTTCTTTTGGGTAGCTTTATCAGCTATAAACGCACTAAGCATTGTATCCGGGATACACAAGTAAGTGCTGTCTAAGACCTATGATATCGACTATTTTCGTAAAGATTTATGCTATCGGAACCCACGCGCTAGGGCTAATATGTCTCCATCGCGGGATGCTGGTAACTATCCGGCCCATATTGTGACCGACCTCCGTACCTCTAATTACACTATGGGGCTTTATCGGTCAGTGGGGCCAGCCCACCCAACTCTTTTTTATCCAACCGGGCGCGAGTTGGTAAGAGAGTCACACACTCGGGTGTGATTGCTCGTCTACTTTAGTGACCTATCACTGGCTGTCTAACTCAGATTGTATGGGTATCGATCCAGGTATTTCCAATCCTGAAACGAGCAGCTAACCACTCAAGCCACAGGGTCAGTCGACTATGTTCGTTAAACGCCGTGATGCGCGCAAGATACTTGATTAAGAGGAGGGTTACTAATGCAACTTCCTCGTCAGGCAAGCAACTTTTTTATCTGTGTGAACTGCTTGCTGCACCAATGAAGAAAAGTAGTTTTATCTATCCCGACTCCTCTGCGTGGACTGGCACTTCAAAGTGCTACCAGATGTGACATGGCAACACAGCACCACCCATTCTGGAAGCGTAAAGGTACGACTTTTCGATCATTAACTGTTCGGCATTAAACTAATTGACTTGTAGGGCTCAAAGAATGACTACTTTAATACAATAATTAGATTTTGGTCGTACCCACAATCCCTCTACGCTACAAAGCTCAATCCTGCAAACTGGTTAGTGACTTTGTTTATTCCACGATTTTTTGTAACACCTCAGTCTGAAAAGCCCATCGAGTATTTGTTATGTACAGTAACCAGTATTCTTTTGAGGCACCTTCTGTCGGCTGTTTAGCGGCAAACACATAATATTAATCGAAAATAGATTCTATACGTATACTATCACGAGAGAATTACGCACCTTGACAGAAAGATCGAGTCATTTGTTGTCGTAAATTTTTATTAAGCATGGCTCTTATACGCCGACAAACGATGTTGACATCATGTCAGCACTTTCAGCTTTGCCTTGTGTCTCGAAGCATTGTCAGCTTTGACAGTGGAAGTGTAGAAAAAAGGGCTTTTCACACAGATCATCTAGAATTTAATAGAAGTAAGAGCCTTTTCTTCAATCGAGAATTGCATCACTAACGACGCGCTGCTAATTCTTTTGTCAAGAAACTTGAAAGACAATTTGTAACTTTACTAGATTAAGCAAAGTCAACTTTAAAAGCACAAGACTCGTTCGGACTCAAAGCGTTGGTCATCTCAGTAGCAGCTTTAAGCAAAAAATACTCTTGTCCAACTATTTTCCAAATCGTTGTCGGTAAACCAAAATGCTCCATCTTGATGTCATAGAGCTCATAAGCTAAGTTGTACTATCCCAGTTCTACATCAGAGGATTGCATGATCTGCTGAAGAATTTGTTCACAGAGTGTGCTCTCGACCGAGAAGGGTTCCATCCGTAACAGCTCTAATCATCGGCTCTATCGTAGCTTCTCTTATGACTAAGCAACTTTGCTTATGTAGTCTCTAATACCGACAACTAAAAGCTGATGTCACGTGTATCTACGTGTCTATCGCGCAAACACAGACCTAAGTAGCTTAGAAAAACAGGGACTGCTCGGAGCTTATGATAGCCGAGTCTGCTTCATGCAGCGCCTTCATATCTGCAGTGTGATTGACATCGACAAAGTTGACTGCCCTTTTTCGCATCGCAACTGATCTTTGCCATCACTTTGAACTCTTTCGCCATATTTTTAGCCGACTAGGTGAGTGTATATGCAACTCGCACTTCCAGCTAAAAACAAATGTCTGGATTATTTTAAGAAAATTGTGTGCTGAGAAAAACGCTGCTCAGGTGCTGCTGCTTATTGTGTCCTCGGTAGATAGAAAGATACAACTATGTCTAAAGCATGTTTCTTTGGAATCATAAAAAATTGTGATACGGCGATGCAGCTCCCGTGATTCCAAATAAAAACTAGACTTCATCCTGGCTACCTTTGTGGGGTAAACGTCCTACATATTATTGTTTATCATACCAACCATTAATAATCGATCATTGGTCATTAGACTATGAATTGCTTTCTCAGATAGGCCAAAAATAGCACATTACTTATGACACACAATATGGTAATGCCGCCAACTAGCATGACACACAATAAATGCGTGTAACTTAGTTACACGATCGAGGTTACACGCATTTAATTTTGATACACGTTGGGAGCATCCCTTCTCGCGCGTTAGTATAAAATCATTTTGTTTAACGTTGAAAACATCATTCTTATAAGCTAGCCTGTTCGACGCAATCATACTGAGCTGGATGGCATGCAGATTTTTAGCCTGAAAGTATTCTTATCGCTCTTGTTAGTAAAGCTTTTTAGGCCTTCATCGCCATGATCAACAAAGCATTTTAGAATATGCTAATGCTATTACTTATCTTACCTTTGTGCCACACTAGCGTTATAGTACGACAAACCCAGTTGTTAGCAGGGAAATGTGGCTGTCAAAGTGATAATTTGTCTAACATTCGGAGTTGCTAGATTTTGTATAAATAAAATTCGTTGACACAATCCAGTTTCTAAAACTTCTTCGTCGTCGACATCGTCTTCAGCGCGACAAGTGTTGATTAACACGTCAAATTGAAGCATTACGAACTGTTACCTATGAAAAATGAATGCTTGATACCGCAGCTCTGTCACTTAGATCGGAAAAGGTGTATGGGTAGAAAGCATTGATGATGTGATTTCATTTACAGACTGCACTTGTACATTCACTGTGGAAGGGGCTGTCGAAATTTTGCCTACTGTTACGACAACTTCAAGGATACCATCAGATTCAATGCTCTTGGATGAGGCGCCTTGCCGGCCATCGCTCAAACCAACATGCTTAGACAGCATGTTTGTATACACACAAAGCTTTCTTTTTTGGTGCCAATGTAGTCAAGAACATTGGCTAAGCTTAATAGTAAATGATCACAACAATATATGTTAGCACGTCATCAACCTTGATTAAAATTACTCAAGATGTTTTTTGCACCGAGCTCCTAGAGTGACGACTATTTGTCATAAGGCTGTAGATTGCACAACAAGTGTAAGTGGAATTTTTTACATCGAATACGCTGTGCAATTTTACATCGACGATGATAAAGAGATATCTCTGGAAATTATTGTGGCAATCTATTCTGCAAATGCATTCTGGTACGACAGTGATAGAGAATTTCTTGTGTCACTTTGTCGATGTCAATTGGATCTAATTGGCTTGCCGATGTCCAGTGCATAGACAACTTCTTTTACATCGTACTCGTTTAAATTTAATCATTTACAACATACTAAAGCAAATCATGTAAAACCAAATTATTTTGCGACAATTCCGGTTTTGGTGGTGCAAGCACCAAGTTTTTTGTAATCTGGTGAAGCTGCGCCAATTTACTTTTCGGGTCTGAGCCGGCTTGCTTGGAGTATTTTGTGTAGACGATCTAGCGCTTATAATTGAATCAAGCCAGCTTTTGCCTGATCTTTTACATTTTTTGCAGCCAAAATTTTGGCCTAGTCCGTTTAGTTAGGGCGTTCACAGCTCTGTGATGTAAGAGTAGACTGAATTAGCGGCAAAAAGTTGGCGCAGTTAGAAAAGTGTTCTATAATTTGCCGCCTTCATCATGCTTGACGGCCGATCCGCATTTTTTCTAAGGCATTCGTGTTGCTAAGCAGCATTATTAAAGCCGTGAGGACTTTATTTTAACAAACAGTACAAAAAATTATACAACTTTTGTCGTCATTGAATTATTATCAACGAGACCGACCAGATAAAACTCAAGCTTAAGTCTCTGTCCTATGGCGGTGACATACCTTTTATGTGTTGTCAAAATGTCGACTATCTAGTGCTGCTCCGACATTCTCATTCACCACAAAATGGCGAATATAGACTTTCCTTAAGATTTAAAAAAACAAGCAGGACTAAGAATATAAACTTCGTATCAATTTTGAATCCGCAGTCTATTGCGCACTCAGTCCCGTAAAGATTGACATAGTGAGCTGTCGTTCTTCGAACGATCGCACCCCCTCCTCCACGGCTCACTGCTGTGAAACCCCTGTCACAATACAAGAGACCAGCGCTCTCTTCAAAGACTAAATTAATTGACGCAGGGACAATATCCCGTTTGTATAATTTTTTGAAAAAAATCCATTAATACAAATATCGACATATTTTTTTGTAAATGACAAAAAACCGAACAGAGTATTGTCCAGGAACCTCTCAAACTCGCTACACATTCAGAACTGAAAGTCATGAATCTGCTGCACCTGTGGCACCTCACGTGGTTGATCGCCCTCTCTTGTGGTTTGCTTTCGCTCCAAAGTCGTCTCTGTCGTACTTTTGTTCTTCATGGCAAAACGCGCTCTTCTGCTGCCATCGCTCGCTCCCCTTTCGAGTCGTTGGTGCGTGTGGACGTACCAAAGCGCTACTTTACGTGGTTTTATCTCCTCGGCGCTCTGCACAGCATCGTAATGCTGACGCTTGCAGTCTTTTGGCAAGGCTCTGCAATAGTGCAAAAAGCACTCCACTTTGCACACGCACACGCTGGCAACACTTTGATTACGATCCAGCCACACACAGTAGCGTTCTTGACACTATTTTCGGTTCATACGACACGACGCTTTCTTGACTCCTTGTTGATTACAGAATTTGGAAATGCCACCATGCATGTGTCCAGTAGGTTGACGTCATTATGGATCGATGAATGAGGGCAATGCACCACTGACAGCAAGAATGATTGTAGTTGTTTTCGTAGGTGGCTATCATTACGTCGCGACAGTACTCTCTGTTCTTTTCGATCCGGACTCGGTGACGGTCCATGAGCTCTCAACGTGTCGTTGGTTAATGGGTGGATCCGGTCTATTGATCTTTCTCATCGCATCGTACCATCAAAGTTGCTGCAATTATCTACTAGCAAAGCAAAAGCGTGCAAATGGTATGAAGCACGTGATTCCTCAAGGCGATTGGTTCAATGCTGTGCGCAGTCCCCTCTACACGACTGAGATTATGCTCTATGGAGGATTTTTATTGAT
Source organism: Plasmopara muralis (assembly GCA_003676415.1). Taxonomy (NCBI): domain Eukaryota; phylum Oomycota; class Peronosporomycetes; order Peronosporales; family Peronosporaceae; genus Plasmopara; species Plasmopara muralis. The sequence goes on along the minus strand of RCHQ01000132.1, from coordinate 59,609 downwards.
CACAGGATGCACGACCACCATGCTCTATTTTGTGTCAGCTTGGGTACTTGTGAATCAGATTCTACTTGCCCAAATCAGTTCAAATTGGATCGACAATAAATTTCGCGATCGTCTTGACAAAATTCCTAAATATAAATTGTTGCCGTACGTCTGGTAGATGCAACTCAATTAAATTTGTAAATTTTGAGTCTATTCGAACTGTTACTTGTCCCCCCTATTCTTCTTCAGAGGGGCTTCCGACTCCTTCGTCTCCTCCTCGTCACTATCTTCACTCGACTCACTGTCACTGTCACTCTTTTCAATCGGATCTTCTCGCTTCCTTTTCTTCTCGTCACCGCTCGCGTCCTGGTCCTCATCTTGTTCTGTAGCCCACACCTGCGTCGTCTCGTGTTTCTGGGCGGCCTCTTCGCGAGCGATCTGAATCCGTGCCAAATACTGTCCATACTTGTTCCCAAAGATATTGTGATACCCTCCCGGTCCAGACGCACAGCCTCTACAGCCACTGTGCTTCTCTTGCACGACCTGCTCATCGGAGAGCTGCTGGCGTGGTACGCGGCAGATACTGACCGTCCCGTAGTTGTAATTCTTGGGATTAATGGCAAACGTGCTGCACAACCGTTCGTAGCCTGGTTTCTTCCACTTGGCAATGAGATTGGCATCGACGAGCTTGCGTCGTACACAATAGTCGTACACGTCGCGCGAAATCTTCTTGTACTTGTAAAACATGTCGTACACGTAACGACTGCGCTGCCAGTTGATCTGGTGGACGGGCCAAAGCGCCTCACACTGTCGCTTGCCTTCATGTGGCTCGTTCATTCGCTCACGCAACTCGCTCTCCAACGCATCCATGACCGGCTGAATGTACTCGTAGCCAGCAGGCGCGCGAGCTTTTTTGCTCCATTTCGACATTCTAATAAAAAGAAGTGGAGACTTTGTCTTAAATGATAAAATTATTGTGATGAAGAAAACAGTATACTATTTGCACTGCGATATACTCGACCGCTGATTTTGACCTTAATACAAACATCAAGCTGTTAATGAGCTTTCTTAGCTCGACGACGTGCTAGACTTTCCTGACGCTTGGCAGTATACGCCGACGTCTTTTCGTATTCCAAATAGCGCGGGTTGACATCCAGTCGCTGTGGAAAGCGCACCTTCCTCCCTGTTCTCTTTGATACAAGCTTGGTCTCACGATGAGAGACCTGATGCTGGAATTCCTGCCGTGGCTTTTCGATCACCTTCATGTCGCTAGTGTTTGAATTATCTCGAGGGGTCCAACCCAATCTGCTGCCAATTGTCCACTCCGTGTGACGGTGAGCAGCAAAGCCGAGTCGATCGGTCACATATGCTGTAAAAGTTGATGGCATGACTACGTGTACAGTGCCAATGCGCCCTTGTTGAAGCGTCACAACACGTTCAAAGCGCTTGGAAAAGGTCCACGTTGCGGTCGCGTATTGGTGGATGTGGCTTGTGTCTTTGTGTTGGTTCGTTGAGAGTATCAACGTCAGAGAAATGGCGACTTCATGGACTGTAGTGACGAGTTGAAAGCGATTCGTTTGAACGGGAGAGTGATAGCCAAAGGCATGAGAGCGTGCAGGAGATGGTTCTGCCTGACTCAAGTTGGTCGATGGGCTTTGCAAGACAGCAACATTTTCAAGAGGTTTGCAAAATGCATTGCAGTATTCAAGTGAGCTTCACACGCACCGAAATGACCGGCACAGGATGGAAACCATGTCACGGAGTGCCGTGCACATATTGTTGCGGCCTTTCTTCCCGCTACATAAACTGTGAGATTTAATACCAAAGCGGTGTGAGAGCTATCAAGGTTTACTCGTACTAGTTTATGGCCACTGCAACAGCCATAATTTTATAACTTAAATGCAAAAAACAAACAGTTTGTAGATTATGATAATAAAACCGTTTTATGATATTTCTTTTTTTTTAAGCGTCCGCGTTCCGGATATCCTCGTTCTGAACAAGAAAAAATTGTCAGGCAGACGGCTGGACCCATACGCAATTCTGCCTTGTTCTATTTCCTGGGAGACGTTCCAACGTACAGAGACCAAGAAGTGCGTCTATTTACTTCACCTTGTATAATTGATTAAACGCTACGACAAAGGAGTGTGGTCCTCAAATCAAGCTGTAGCCATCATTGCTGCTCCTCTCTGGCTAGAAGCACTCCCCTTCCGACGTACCCAAGAAATCATCGATGGAACTAGCCATGAGGTACCCGAATGGACGCCAGACACGCGTAAATGAATTACGGCTGCGAAAGCGTAATTACAGTCTTAAAAGTTCCCCAAGAAATCATGCTCTATAATGCAATTAGTAAACCCGCATCAAGTCCGAACCTTCAAATCGGTCAACTCGATTCTCTGGCAACGCATTCATGACACTTGATAGAGCGATTGACGTCTAGAGCCACGTGCAAGAAAGCACAGTGTCAACCATTGCCGTGCTAGCCACGCTAATAGCAAGTCGAAGGTCAACTTCGGTTGAAACAAATGTCGGGATATGCCCCTTCGCCTCAACGCCGTTTAAAGCGTATTTATCAGGTTAGAGCACTGGTCACGCTATCGAACACTATTTACACTTAATCTTATCAACTAATGAAAGTACCGTTAAAATTCTGTCCCGGCCAGAGTGACCGCTTCATTCCGGCCCGGTCCGCCATGGACATTGACTACTGTCACAGCACGCAAGTGGACGACAACAACTGTACAGACTCTTTTCGTTCGTACAAAGATCTTTTAGATGCCAACTATTGTCCAAGCACGAGACCGCTCCTTGCTATCCGAACCTCGTCAACTCGTCACAGTGGTACTCGCCCCTTTTGTGTCCCAGCCCCAGTCACCCGTAAAAAGGGTACACTGTGCCAGCCATCCTTGTCGTCTTCGTGTATCTTGGACGCTCCCCATCTTCGCAACGATTTCTACCTCAACCTCATGGACTGGAATTCAAATGGCATCCTCGCCATTGCATTGCACCAAAGCGTGCACTTGTACTCACCCGAGACTGGCAACATTCAGACAATTGACGCTTGTACCACTTCAAGGGACTACGTCACGTCGGTCAAATGGGCACAAAACGCAAGCTGCGACACGAAAACAAGCCTCCTTGCCATTGGTACCTTTCACTCCATTCTGCAGTTGTGGGATGTTGCAACACTGACACAACTCCGCGCGCTCCGTGGACACAGTGAGCGCATTGGCTCGCTGTCCTGGAATGGGCACAACATGTTGACATCAGGCTCTCGGGACGCGACCATTCAACTTACAGATGTCCGGTGTGCCCACTATTTGGTACACAAGCTCGTCCGTCCCCACGGCGAAATTTGCGGCTTGGCGTGGTCTCCAGACGGCAAGACGCTAGCGTCGGGAAGTTGCAACCATCAGTTGTGCTTGTGGGATCACACTATGTTGCAATCACGCGGCGGGCACGAGCTTGCCGTGCCGCGAGCGGTAAGTATGGAGCACCAAGCGCCAGTCCGTGCCTTGGCGTGGAGCCCCTGGAAACGGCACATTGTCGCCTCGGGCGGTGGAACAGCAGACAGTACCATTAAACTCTGGCGTGCGTCCACTGGCACACGGCTCCACTCGGTACCCACTGGTACCCAAGTGTGTGCCCTCGTGTGGTCAAGTACCACCCACCACCTCGTTTCAGCGCACGGCTACGGCTCTGAAAGCCATGACCTCACGATCTGGACCGATTTGACGCTGGAGCGAGCGCAGACGCTCACGGGCCACACGGCGCGAGTGTTACACGCCGCCATTTCACCCAATGGCACGACGCTCGTATCGGCTGGCGCCGATGAAACCCTTCGGTTTTGGAACGTCTTTCCATCTAAAGCGCCTCGTCTTCAATGGGCAGCAGAGCTCTCTAGCCTCCCTGTACTTCGCTGAGCTGCACTAGTACCAACCAACACCAGCATTGGTACACCTGTATGTGTTTTAACATGTGGTGTTCTAACGAAAGATGAAAGCGAATATGTTAATTTAGTCATTTTCCCACTTCACAGCGTGCTACAATCCCCTGTTTTAACTCCTTCCGTACAGGTAAAACTGCCTTAAAGCAGGCACGCACTCTATTCCATACCAACGTTTTATGCTTTTACGAGGTTTTCCCCGGTCGCTTTGCGCTGTACCACATTTTTGGCGCCGTCAGTGCTCACTACTCTATTCCACTCGCTGTTCGTGTATACGCTCAAACCGCCGACTGTTCATGGCATTACAACTCATGGGTTTCGGTGGACCAATATGAATCGATCCGCGGTAACTGCCGCCGGCAAAACTATTGGCAAATTGGGCCCGTTGTTCACGCGTACAAATGTAGTGGCCAGCCAAATCATCGACGGGTATCATGTACCCCAACGTCACGGTACGCCGGGGGCCATCCCGAACCGAAGGGAGCCCTTCAATTGGGACCACGGGATCAATGTGAAAACTCGCGTCGTTCGAGATGAGGACGAGCTCAATGTTAAACATACTCGCCGCGGCGTAAACTTCGGCAATCGTCGCTTGTTCGTCCGGGGTACTACGAAAGGTTTCAAACCGTTCTCGCACTTCGTCTTCGTCTTGCAAGAGAAAGTGTGCCAGTTTGGTACAATGTGCCAACGCATACTCCATTAATTTGAGGCGTAAACACTGGGCCGCTGCCACTCGTCGAGGGGCCAAGCCATCGGCCGCGCCGACATTGACCACGGTCATCCCTGCAGGATAGTTCACGAGACACTGCAACGGGTACATTTCATAGACAATGCAATGCAAGAAACACGACCCATCGGGCGGCATACCCACGCCGACCAATCCCATGTGTACCAATAACATTTCCATTTTCGCCCGTTGGAGATCCAATTCCGGTACAATCGTGTCGGACGGGGGACCCGCCGGTACCATTGTCCTCACGCCCGACCCGCGGTCGGACGACGCCGGGAACCAACTCCCTCGACAAGAACCACCAAGGGTCTCCCGCGTCCCACTGGTCCGTCCCATCCCGTGCGACGGGCGGACAAAACTCTGGCTCCCGACAAACCCGGTCCCGGACCAGCGGTAGTCACTGGCCGTCGACGTGAACGACGAGACGGTCGAGACACTCGAGACGGACCGAAAATCATCGTCGTCGTCGCCCACGACACTGGCGGTCGCGTGGACGACGGCGGGCGACGCTAAAAGGGACGACGACGGGCGGAGCAGGCCGTCCCGTGGGTCGTACGCCGCGTTGGCGCCAAAGCCCATGGCAAAGCCTACAAACGTCTTAAGCGTCAGACTACTCACGGCGTGGAGATGAAACGCCACGAGCTGGGGTTTGTGGGTGAGAATGTGCATGTACGTATCCAACTCCCGCGTGCGTGTCCCAAGGAATTCGGGATTTTTATCACTGCGAAACAAGGTCCGTCGACGGTACAGCGGCGGCAACTTGACGCCTTTCATCAACGACGCGCTTCGTTTCCGTAGCTCTTCATCAAGTTTCCGAAACGCCGAGAACGACCGCCAAATGTGCCAACTCGTCCGCCCGACGGCGTGGGCCCGGGACGAATAGAAAGCGAGGTGCACGACGACTTTGTACTCGGTTTTTTTGCGACTGAGACGATACGTGTCGACCGCAAGGTCGCACGTGTAGTCACCTTGGATGTCGTCGGGTGTCATGGGCCCACCCGTGACGAAAACGGCGACTGAAAGGCGGGAGAACAGAGGGAGAGAAGCGGGGCTGGACGCACGCTGGCTCGACGACGTGCCAAAGGTCTATATTTGTCAAAAGTTGCAGCGTTTGAGCCAATCATGGAGCAGGTACAAGCCTTCCGGTACACTTACCCCGTGAGACGTGGACCGTAGGGTACACGCTGGAGTGGATGAGACAAAAGTCGAAATGCTCGACAGGGATGTTTGTCACTTGACATAAGTCGAACGCATTGCAGCAGTTTTGGCAGTCGTGGTGAACGGCTCTGTAGATTTGATCTATTAGAAAGAAAGAGGTACGGCGAGTGTGTACCAAAAATGTACATGTACCCCACCAAAAGGTACCAAAGCGACGATGACTGAATCCAATGCGCTTGGACAGGACGTCACGGCGCCACACGGGGCAGAGGCTCTGGCCCAGAGTCTGCAAGGGCTCACCCTTGATATCGATGCAGTGGAGCAAGAGGCGGATGCACCCGTCATTAAAAACGCGTTTGTGGAATATCAAGCAAATATTGGCTGCTACCAGTGTTATCTCTTTCCGCCCGAAAACGTGGCACTTGACGTGGCACACTGTTCCCTTCGCGTCACGTTTCCTCGTGTGGAAGTCGTGTACCACGAGCCAATTCGTAGGCACCACGTTGTGTGGTACACGACCCTCACGCACCTTGTGGATCATTCGCACTGGTCCCTCGAAGCCAAGGCCGATCATTGGTACCTTCGCCTTTCGATTGTACCATGTGACAAGCAGCCCCCCAGTGGCTTCTCCACCTTGACGCAAGTACCGTGGCACGAATTGCAGGCCGCGCATTATGCCATTGTATCGTGTCGAACGTGCCACACGCAACTTGTGACCCGCCACACCATTGAAAAGGTGTTGCCACTGCCATCGGTACATTGGATGGACATGGTGGACTTTTGGGGTGCTGGGATTGGAGCGTTTGCGTACATGCCACGGGACCAGATCCAAGCGCAAGCGCATCGTGTGCTTGTTGGCGAGTCGTTTGTGTTACTCGAGGCAAGTGATGTGGTGGCCAAGGCACTCGTGTTCCATGATGGGAACGACGCCAGTGGTACCGAGGCAAGAGAAGACGACGCGTGGGTACCACTCAGGTGTGCCACGTGTTCGGTACCACTGGGTGGGTCCAGTCGTGCGCATTGCCACACCCTTCGTCTTGACAAACACTTGATTTGTGCGCACAAAGAGTTGCAAAAGGGAGGCAAAGGACCAGAAGATGCACAAGCACAAGCACAAGCACAAGCCAATGTGTTTTTGACGTACACGATCGATAGTATCCTGTGTGCCACCTTGTTGGAACATGCCGATGCACATGGCACCTTTCGGTTCCTCTTGACGTCGGCGACCACTGCTTCTCACTTGCACTTGCAGCTCGTGAGCTGGGACACGATGATCAAGCAACATGCTGCCCCTTTCCGTCGCGTTCTGAAAGTCCTGTACGGCCCGCGTCAGGCCACTTCGGATCTCTTCCCTACGCATCAAGTAACTGTACCCTCCGAGATGTACCACGTCACGGTCCAGCGTCTTGAAGCCAGTACCACGTTATTGCCCTTCTCGGTACGCACCTTTCATCGCCTCTCTGTGGGCTTCCTGTACATCTAAACGACAGCAAGCAAAGCAAAAGCGGCAAGACTAGCGTTGGCTTTCTCTATTTCCAATAATCAATAATATCCAGAGCGACGTTACAGCTCTCGCGAACAACTTGGCTATGGTCGGTTTGATATGCTTTTAAGACGGTTTCGCACTCGGGGGTACCAATGGCACCGAGAGCTTCAGCAGCTTCATGACGTACCATACGATGTTGCGTCTCATCCAGCAACACGGTGGTCAAGGCTGGTACAAGCACGGGGTTCTTCATTTGTCCCATCACATAGGCCACTTCGTGTTGTAACAAGGCATTCGGATCGTTCAAGGCCTCAGCGAGAGCAAGGGCCGCTTCGGTCGTGTTGCGATTCCGGAGTGAAAACATGGCACGGTACCGTGTAAACAGGTCGGCGGTCGGATCCAATAAAAGGGTACGCAGAGCCATGGTAGCCACCGTCTTTTCGGCCGCGGGTGCCGGATCTTCCGATAAGTAGGGGTTCCCATCTACGTCACCTTCGAGAAGGGTACCGTTTGCTTTGGCGCATTTGTACTGTACCAATTGAAGGGCTAATTGACACGTGTCGGCAACCTCTGGTACCGGATCGGTCCTAAACTTTTCAAGGATTGGTACCGATTGGACGGCACCAATGGCACCCAGTGCCTCAGCCGCCTCATGACGTACCATGGCGTCGTCTCCTTCGTCTGCAAGTACTTTGTGCAACGTTTCACACGCTTCTTCCATTTGAAATTGGCCAATGACATATGCGAGTTCGTGGCGCATGAGCTCCGAGTCGTGGCGATTGCGCAACGCCGTGAGCAGCACGTCGAGATCCTGGAGAGTCCCACGCGCGCGGAGGTAAAAGATGGCACGTGTGCGCTTACCAGTCGGCTCGGACAGGTCAAGCACTGCATTGCAGAGTTGTTGGAAGCTAGGAGGCGTGGTCGAGAGTGGCGCGGGCGACGGCATAAGGAAGACTTGGGTGGTCGTGGAAGGGCTAGAATAAATATTGGCAATGTTATTGGAAAGGGTGAAAGTGAGATAAACAGAATTGAAGGGGACTATAGAATCGACTAATAAATCTAGTTCACGAACATTACGACCCCAATCATGGTCATCCTCAAAGAATCAGTAATCACCACAAGTACATCATGTCGAGCGCTGATCACGCGCATTTTTTATCCTTTTAACGGAGCGGAACCCTTGCGGGTTAGCGCCTCTTCGTTGAGCTAATTAGGGGCGAACAATGGCGGCCAAACTCTCCCCAAATGCGAGATTCAAAGCAAGAACTTTTTATTCAAGGTAGCGCGTGTCTGGGTTTCGAATCCATTAAAAAATTAGGAATTTCGCGTGTTCAGAGCTCGACATGAGAGATTTGTGGTTATATTTTTTTCTTTGACGATCAAATCGGGGCAGGAATGTCATACTGGCTACCACACAATAGTTGAAGGCTAAAAGCTGTGTCAAGTCAAGGGGAGATTGGCGATACCGAGAGAGTTTGGCTATACCGTCGTACAAAACAATCACCATACATCAAACTAAAAAGGAGGCTATTACTCTACACGACATTTAACCACCGTCCGTCCTATAAAAAGTTCTGGTATTGATCAGCTACGTTGCATGGAAAGCATGGCTAATATAATACACCCAGAATGGCCTTAAGTCGATTTGACGGGAGCGGCAACTGGGCTGGTAGCTAGGTATTACATGAGATAATCAACGTTGAGAAGGTAAATGGGATTTTCTTTTTGAAAAAGCGATGAATTACCGCTTTATTTATATCGTTCCCGATTCTGTTCTACATGTACTTTCATCTTCTACCACACCAGAACACTTGGTCATGAAGCAATGTCGTACTTCCTTATGAATCTGTGCGATTAAAATGGATAAGCGCGTCTGATGGTTCGATGCCGCGTCGCAATGCCCAAGCCAACAATGGCCTTGCTCTTGCTTTAAATTTTCTATACTATGTACGGGTCGTGAGCGACCGCTCCTGTTCTTTCAGAGCATGGCGCATAACATATGCCGAAGAACATAAAAGGAGATATATAAGATTCTCTTCTCTACGGTTAATTGAGACCAAAGACTAGTCGTTCACCGAGAGATCCTAACTTTTCTTGAATGCCTTCTCTGTGCAAAAAGCCCTGTGACCCCTTTCACAGCCCCGATGTGGTCTGACATCAACTTTTTCGTCATTGGACTATGCCATGCTTTTCTGTAAACTTCGAAACATCGCTTATCCAGTGTAATGCAAGCACTATCTTTGACCAGGACAGTGGGCATGACTCCAATTGCATGGTTTTGCAAGCTAATTATCATAGTTAAAAGTGCTTATGCATTCCACAAGCTGTATAACGTCAATGAAAGCACAATCTTGGTTTAGAATCACGTCAGTGCCATTTGGCGAAGAACAGTTTAGCTTTTTGTGGATCCTGGCAATTGTTTATGTAGCGAAATAGTGGTGCAGACTCATGAGCTCGCTTGGCTGAAAAAGCTTGCATTATTAGCTTTTTTCAAGCACCTTAATTATCGCGGTAACTCCAATCATGGGCTTGGACTTGAGATCGCAGCGTTAATAGCACTTGCGAGCTCGCTTAGTCTCGGCAAATGGAAGGTGTCGTAGACTCGGTTGGTAGAGCACAGTGCTAAATCGCTGCGGTCCAAAGTTTGATCTGCCAAACATAATTAAGTCTATTCATGACAAGAAGTTACTTGTCATGGCGTACGCAATAGCAAGAATCAGATTGCAATATTCAGCCCTTCTTGGTCTTTCAAAATTATGGGTTCCTGCGGTTGGCGATAAACATACCCCACTTGTGTTGAAGTATGGAAAGTTCGGAGTTGCTCTTCGCGAAAAATTAGTTTTGCGGTCAGTACAAGCTGACAGACCAAATGTGCTTGGCAATGCGCTTTTGATTTTTGAGAGTATGAAAAAAGGCTTGGAAACTATATTTTACAGGTCTCGTACTTAAGACCGAAGGTTAAGATGTAACTTGGCATTATTTCAAGGCGAGCATAGAGTTAGAGAACGAAGCGCTGGTTTTAGCAACGGTCGTGAGCAAATATGATATCAAATTTATCTTTAAGCAAAGACGCAGAGGTTTTTTTTTTACACGACAATCTATGATGCTGCACCATCGTCAGGCATAGGTAGGACATTAAGGGTATTTGATATGGTAGTACGAAGCAGGCGCTAACAAAAATGCTCTAGTATCTGAAATCGACGGCTATTACGTCTGTAACAGACAAGTGCTGATCTGTTTTATCTTCTCTGGTATGCGCTTCAAGTCTCACGCCTCTTCACTAAATTAATTGATCGATTGGCTTAGAAAACATTTTTTTGTCCACTCTATCGATATTATGACGTCTATACGCTCCACGTGCTCTAAGAAATGCGAAAATGGTATATCTCACTGTGCCTGTGCAATGACTCTTCGTTACGTACCCGCATATTGGTACGTATTACACAGACCTTGCCGACTGCAATACTCTCAAGTCAGTTTAAAGAATAAAGCTTTTGTATTTGCTTCGTTAAGTTCATCGTCCCCACTAATTTACTTGGTCGACTAATCTATATACGTATCGGATGCTTCATCCACGCATGTTAATGCTAGTAACACCATTCATCATTGGAAAATTTAGCTTGTTTAATCGTATGCTGGACAAATTTGCCAAGAAGTATGGTGTGCTTGTGCAACTGACTTCGCACTACCGCAGACGCGGGAGCGCTCAGCATTCATTGGTTTAAAAATGTGTGCGCATTAAACTTTTGGTAGGACAGCTTGAAACATAGCAACGTCAAACAAAGCTTTTGCGTATTAGTAAAAAATGTCTTTTTGAGGCACTCGAGTCGTGACCCGATTGTCTGTCTACGCTGGAGACGTATAATTTAATGAGCAGGTGAATATACGATCCGTTATGACAGCACTCTCCACCAATTCATGTGGTTCAAAAATGTCCCAACCCAAAAGTAATGGCTGTATAATTGATGCCCTGGTGACATAGTGACTGAGATTTTATCCTTATCTCGATTTTTTTGCAGTGGATAGCTTCAAAATGCAGCACCATGTACCTGAGCCAAACGATTTTTATGTAATAAGTTGTGCTCGTGGTCATCGTATCTGGTGCGATAATCCACCATAAAAAAGGTATTTTTTTCAACTCATACAACAAACAACCCTTGTAGTATCGTTTATTTAGCAATGAATTAAGGTAAAGCAGAATCTGTCTAGAATAGAGGCTGAGCTCAACAACATTAAGGAAGTAAAAAATAGAAACGTGAAAAATCGAGATTTTGGGACCAGCCAAGAGACGCTGTATTTTTAAATCTATAAGACTAAAAGATGGGTGATATATATGGTTCTCTCTGCAGACCTTGACAAAAACTTATACAAAGCATAATAGATCCACCATCAAGCATCCATAAAGCTGCTCATTCCAACACAATCGTACTGAGGAAGAAATAATCACAGCACAAGAAAAAGGTTATCCATTTTCACCCAAAGCCTAAGAAAGTGAACAAATATATTTTGTTAGCATTTCACGTACGCTGAAGATTATGCGGAAATTTCAAAAGAGCAGTACCAGTAGGCACCTCCAAGCTTAAGTCTGCAACCAAGATGAACGAGAAATCAAGAGTATCATAAACTTAGTGCACGTCGAAGACCCAGTGGAAACCTGCACTAGAGCTCAGAATGTTGAACAGCTCTGACACGACACTTTGAAAAAAATGGCTTTAACGTTGTTAATTTGTAACGTACCGAGCAGATTTTGGATCGATAGCTCGCTTTGACCGGTTCGAAAGGTTTTATGCATTTGCTAGGCTGGAACGGTACTATTTTTGTGTAATATGCTTCATCAAAAATAGTAAGCGAAGTATTTCGGGTAGATTAAGGTCAAATTATATGCGTCATTCAATGAGGCTCAATCCTAGATCAAAGTGGTATTCAAATAGCGAAGTGCAACACATTTTTGCACCTTTGATAATCGGCATTTTCGTGGAAGTTGTAAACAAATCGATGTAGCTACGATCAAACGAAACTAAAGTAATTAAGTGTAGTGACATTATCAATCAAATTAAAAAAATAGTTTCACTTCTACATTTGAAAAATATTTTTTCTTGTATGCATTGTGAAAAAGAGCATTTTTGACTAATTGGCATATATGTCAGGGATGACGGCGAGGACGTAAGAGCAAGAAACTTGATGAGGGTGCGAATCGTTGGTGCCCCTTTTTTGATTACTTTACGAAGATCGTGAATCCATAAGGTATGTCAGACAGATGCTGCCATCCTATTCTGTATTATGAGCGCTAATTAGTACATCAATTCTTTATAGACTTGAGCACCAACATAATATTCAAAATGTTAAAAGAAAGAGCCTATTAAGTTAGTCCGAGATCGAGGCTAGCTTTTTCGTAGCGACCGCTTTCCTTGAGGTGTGTCCTCATGGGACATTTGCCGACGTGAGTACGATGTGGTCGTATCACTTAATCAAAAACTCAGCTAAGGATAAGTAACTTTAATTTTTCTGAGCACTTACGATGTGACTGGAACCGCTATCGATCTGTTAATTCTTATCAAAAATAGAATTGCCTTGGCCTTTACTTTATGTGTGATGCTCGGTATGGCCTTTGTAATCGTGAACTATATGTGTACAAAGGAATAATGTCCCCCTTTCCATTGCAATAGCAAGTCTAGTTGCTAGACAAGTCAACAAGCAGTGGACTTAAGAATGTTTTGTATAATTAGTCGATAATTTAAATGTAACTGCAAACGCCAATCAGAGATTCAGGGCAGATCGTGTACCTTTCTGCACGCACCAATTGTGCAAGGTGCTTAGTAACCCCATCCTCTGAGCAAAGTGCTGTGGTATTACGAGAAAATTTAAATGTTGTAGGGTCGAGAGTATGCACCTTTTTGGTGCAAGTGCGATACTAATATTACAATAGCATCTGCTTTAAGGCCCAAGGAGAGTAAACTTCGGTGCCTAGATCAAAATCGGTAATTTTTAAGGTGTTGACTTCGAAGGGCGGAAATACGGGAAAAAAAATTTCGACGAAATACCTACATGGACAAGGTTTATGAGTTAGCGCTCAGTGATTAGACCAATAGCCCAGGTTAGATAGTTTGAACGCAACGCGCATCTAACTTCCTGATGCTATTATCGCTTATAAGGTACTTCGTTTTTTGTACAGGAAGGGATAATAGCAGAGCATAGTTAAATATCTGTCGGCGCTTAAGCTGTCTCTAAGCTTCATGCTTATGTACGATCTAAGGGGGTTGTAGTAAACAGTCTTCTACAATAACACACCCATCCCCGTACAAGTCAAGATGACAGACTAAGCCTAAGCAAAACTTTTTTCAAGTGGTGGCAAGGATCGATCCGGATAGAATTAAGCGAGAGATACCAATACATACAGGCTCGTTTTTTAACTTTGATGTATGGACATTTCTTAATTCATGAGACTCCACCATGTGGTGTAAGTAATCTCACTTAACCAAGTCCAGTTTTAGTAGACTCAAGTGTTGCCAGCACGAGTAATTTATTCGTACCTGCCTTAAAAATTACTTAATTGGATTTTTGCCTGACCAAAGAAATTAATAGAACAGCTGGCAAGGACTGCGCTCTCAGACCATGAAAAAATCGGTCGCTGCTAGGGACGAGGCACTATTCTACCATCTACTTTTAGGGATGTTTGATCGATACATACCATAAATTCTAAGCCTCTGAAATCTTGTTTATTTAAAGGAAAACCTGTGGTAGACTGCTTGTTGTACATACAAGTGTACGAGGTTTTTAAAACCATTTCGAGTCTTCTCCATATATTTACGGTTGGTTTCAAAGTGGATACAAGAGCTACTGATATTAAAATATTTAGTTGATATTCTGGCGGGTCGATCAACTTTGTACCAGCGAGAAATTGCGATTGTCTAAAGAAGGCTGTCCTTTTATTAAAGTAAAGAAGCCGTTTTCATTTCGACGAAGTAAGAGGCTATTTTGATGTACATATGGTCCAAATAGACATGGCCGCGAGATTCGAGAATAAAACGCGTGAACTTGGTGGGTAAGTGTGACTTTTCTGTGGGCACGCAATAATGAAAACTCCGCGAGATCTAGGTCGGAAGATGAGGCAAAGTCATAGACGACAACCACGCAATTTCCTGCAACAGGCCTTTGGAACGTCATGTGTTTGCTTTGTTGTGCGTACAGCTTCTTTAAAAGAAAGTATGCGCGGTTGCACATCCAAGATCAATGTGGTAGGTACTGAAGGTGCCGTAACTCTTTTAAGGTAGATGAGACGACGACTTTAAACGTTTAATAAAGGGTGACAAGCATCACAGTCAGCCAAAAATACAAAACAGCTTAGAACATGAGTAACATAGCTCCACAGATGAATAACATAGTATTGCCATCAGTGTTAGCTAGTCATGTATGCGAGTTGCATTATCCTGCAAAAAAGCTAATAACAAAGGTCCTGATTTGAATTACATACATGGTCATAAGTAGGTTATGTAATTTACCGAAGAGGAGAGCTAAGAACTAATGCATGATCGATGCCTGGACGCGAATACCTCAAATATGCTGATACAAAACCTATTCTACAGGGATCATTGAAGTTTTAGTCGGTTGTTGTATCACAGAAAGTGTTTCGTCATCTATGCGCTTTCAAAGCGATCCGAGCTATCCTTAGAAATGATGATCATCACTCGTCACAGACTAATGTCAAAGTAATGGATGATAACTTGTTTTATTCAAGGTGCAAGCTCTTGCCACGAAATATAAATGGTGTCATTATATGGAATCAACAGTGGCATTGCGATACATTGACCACCAGAGCATATACTAGTGCTAGAAATGCTGCCACTATTCAATACGATATTTGGCGCTGTTTTAGCGATTTATTGTTTGATGTAGACTATACCGCAATTATTTCTGCAGCAGCAATATCCGGTCGAGTCTGAACCATAGGGTACATAAGGCAGCCATCAGCATTGTGATGCGAAATCTTTACCACAGTCTCTTTCTGCCTGCAACCTATTCCACGCATAACCTTAGTCAAATAAGTCCCTAATCTGAGATTTCTTTACAGAATTGCTGATAATCCATCCTGGACTTCTTCAGAGTGTCTTTCCCGATCTGGATCAACACGTTGTAATAGTGCCAGTCACCGTATCTTGTTCACTTTTCATACCAAGAAAGTTTTTGAGATGACTCAAGTCCGTCATGTTAGATCGCCCGCTGAAAAGAATCGCCTCCTTTGTCGAAATGCATCTCGCCGTAGTTGACTATCGAATTATCGACTTTGAGAACCACAAATATCACATTTCGGTCATTCCGCTCGACACAGTTGCAGTGATCAGCTTCACACTTGTGATTTCAGCTCCAGCACGAGCCCGTCGATAATCTGGTTCCACATACGTGGATGATACTTCGGACCGCTAAGGGGGCGTTTATAGATGGCAAACGAAGTTCAGGCGTTTTCCTTTCGTGTAGCTGTCCGGTTGCACCATGTAGATATCGTCGTCAAGTAGCCCATTAAGAAATAATGTTTGTTGTTCATTTGATGTACAATTTAACCATACGTGGCCACTAGGCTGGGTAAAATTATGATCGTCGTGAGCTTTACGGCTGTCACATACGATTCTTCGTAGTCGACACGATTCTTGTGTAATACCCCATTTGCCACAAGTCGAGCCTTATGATGCAAGTAGCCAATTATCGGCAGCTGACCGACTTGGCGTTGAGCTCCGATTGTCTTTCGTTTGGGCAGACGCTGTACGACAACATATGTGTTGGGTATGCGTACGCATGAAAACCAAACATCTTCACGACATAGCTGTCTGGCTCGGGTTATCAAGTCGTCATATTACGTTTGTACTGGCAAGAAGCTTTAACTGGCAAATCTTGCAGCAGTCAATATTGCTACGTCACAATAGAGTCTCGACAAAACGGCAACTTCCATCATGCACCGTGCTGATTCCACCAGTGTTTAATTTATCTGCTTGGCAACTCTATTCAGCTGGGTCGTATACAAAGGCGTGAACTTTGGATGATGCCGCGCTTTGTGTTTATTGCATCAGAGTGGATTTCCGCCATTCTCGCCATGACCCTCTCATTGGTGTAGTGTCGACACATGCTACAAAATCTGGAAGCTCTTCACCTACTACAGTTAGAAATGACACAGAAATCGTCAATAGGTGTGCAAAATAGCGCTTCTAGGTAAATGTCAGTGTCTACATGGGACAAATGCCTTTATAGTCATGAGTTAAGATCGAATCCGTAAATTTCGCGTTTGCTTGCCAAGTGCACGACCATTGAAAGACATCTAGTGCTTGACAGACGTAAAATTATTACTAGTGCCCTAATCACGGTATATTTGATCAAGTCGGAGGTGCTATAAGCTCGGAGCGGCGTTACCATAGCATCCCGACGACCTTGTTATAGTGGCCTTGTTAGTTGGATAAATTTCATGCATAGCTTATATAAACTTTTATTCAAGCTTTTAACGAGGACCTTTAATTTTAACGAGGCATCTATCGCAAAGGTGACTGGATCAACATCTTTCGTTAATCGTCTAGCGAAGAAAACGGTGCTTGAGAGTTTTGAGGTGTGCCATACATACCTCCTTTCATCCCATGGGGAGCCTCCACCGACATCACAGTGTTACCAAGTCTTACGGCCTGAAATAATTATATATACTTTATTTGATTTACCTAATTCCGGACTTTCATGTCAAACATTTGAGGAATGTTCGAAGGGCACAATAATAGGTTGTGCGTTGTAAACCCACATCCGAATCTTTGACATATAACATCGGCTTCAGCTAGCAAACGGGTAACAGCTTGGTAAACGGTGGTAAAATCACTTCATGTTAGTAAAAAATCATGATGTGCATGTTAACGTATCGTGAAAACATTTATTGCGATCTCAATTCTCATCATGCTGGATAGTAGCAGTGTCGCAATCTAAAAGTTGCCGCTTACAATCACCATCAGGCACTGTTTTGACTCAATTAAATCTATTAATTTTTGGAAGTTAAGAACACTGGAATATGCCTTTGCTATACGTCAAGACCAATTACAGCATTGTATTACAAGAGACCGAATTAAAATATCTGCCATACGACGCTAAAAATGAGAGCTTAGAAGCCTCCACATAATAAGTTATTTATGATCATTTCATACTATACGCCATGTCTTTTTGAGTCAATGATGAGTAAATTGTTTTCATTAACTTTTTACCTAATCTAAACTAAAAATAATATAATGGCAAGGTATAGAATACGTTCTCCTATACCAAGGCACGAAAGGAAGAGTAACGTGTCAGTGATAAGTAGCAAGTAGCCTTGGTGGCGGAGTATTACCACCAACCGAGAGTTTACATGCGCTGGCGAGGTATATTGTGTTGACTTGATCGGATTCCGCAGGGATGTGGCTTGAAGATCGAGAAGATCCAATATATTCTTTCCAGTAAAGTACTCCTCGCGTAGGACAAGTGGAGAGCCCATCCAGCTCGAATTTTTCATTCGCGAGTTGATTTTTGTAAAGGAAGTCATTACTGGGCACTAATAAGTGCTCTATGAGTAGACAAGGTACCTGTCGAGATCTTGATGTCGGTGTAGGCACAATTAAGTGCATTGATTTGGGTGATTGGCTTGGACCGTGATTCACGAACTGCTTGAGATCCGTATTGTGGCGGTAGTCTTCTTGTAGTTTCCCTCCAAAAAAAACGAAAAGTGTCCCAAACTTGTCCAAACTATAATAACACATAATATTCCGGTCTGCGCCAATGTGCCCAGTCGAGCTATGGAATCAGCGAGGACAACACTGGTTCTTCTTCACAAAAATAAACCGCACTCACTAAAGAGGGCAATAAGCCGCATTGACTTCGCAACTCAAAGACTGTAACCAGATTGTAGTCGTAATATCGTCATAGACAATGTTATAGAGCCATAAACGTTGTCTTAGTCGTCATAGTCATAGTCATAGTCGAAGTCGTAGTCATAGTAGTAGCAGTAGTAGTAGTAGTAGTCATAGCCGTGAATAATGTTGTAATAAAACGCCCTCATCCATTAAGTCATATAATTCTTTCGCTTTTCATGTTTTCTTTCACGTTCAGACGAAGAGCGCTTGATATAGTAGCAACTATAGCTGCTAAGTTGCTCTTTGATTGGCGTAATGCGATGTCTGCGAGCTTTTAAAAGTGCAACTTAATGTAGGCTCGAGCATGGTTGCTGACAAAGGCCGCCGAGGTAGAAACCTCTGCATTGTATAGCTTGTTGTTGCGGTGCAGCCAAATTGCTCGTAACACGCAACACCGAACAATGTTGAGTAGCATAAACTCCGTAAAGCTTGGTCGCAGAAGTAAGATGACAACTTTCTGAAAGACTACCAAAGTCCAATCGAGATTTTCATCAATGAGATCATCAAAAGGCTTAAGGTAATAGTTCCATTGATAGCGAGCCACAGGACACTCCCAAAAATCAGTGTTTAGCGTCTTCAATGACCGTGCAATCGTGTATACAGGTAAGCGGTATGTTGTATCTAACCCCCAGTGCATTGTGTTGTAGACGAAACTTGACATCGGAGCAGACAGGATGAACATGACGATCCCACGCATACTCCGCGGTCCATGTACGCGAATTTAGCGTAAGAGAAGGAAGTTGAAGCTGCTGCAGACGTAAGTCCGGAGCGGTAGTGTATCTGCGAGTCGCCAATACTACTTTAACGAAATTGCGATTGGTCATATCAATAACAAACACTCAATCAATACTCCATGCACGACAAGCCGCTTCTATCTTAACGGGTCTAAACGGTCCGTAATATGGATCGTCGCTCGGAGTGATTAAACTTAGGCGGCGAATAGTGTCGTTGACTAGTCGAGTCAATGAGCTTGGCCGAGCAAAGTCATCCTCATCCAATATCATTCTTAGCAAATCAGTCGTAGCGTAGGTTCTATTTAGATTTACAAAGTCTTGAAGACGGTTCAAGCCCGTACCAATGAGCTTGTCAACCATTTCTGGACTAACCCAACGTAGAGGTGTCTTCAGCTTTCCGAAAGTGAAGTGAACATTATCCCAAAATGGCATAGTTTGCGTAAACAACTTCCAATTGGTTGTTCCCCGGAAATTATGTAGCTCGGTCCATAGCTTAAGAGTACTTCTTCAGTAATCTGGTAGACGACTCCACCGACCTCCTTTCGTGTTAGCGTAGAGTATGTCGAAACCTTCACTTAATGGTTGTAGAGTCTTAGTGAAGATAGCCAATGCTGGCTCCATGGGGTTCTGTAGATGTCGCCACCGTAGCGGCAATACCATCGCGAAGACACTTTAGATGCATAGCGTCAATGAAGGCTTCAGGTGAAGTAAGCCCAAGACCGCCACCACTAATCCTTGTGTATTTCCACTCTTAATCAAATTTGCCGGGGTTGGCAGTCGACGAAGTAGTGTCATTGGCGTTGACAAAATTTCGTATGATAATGTCAACTTGCTTGAGCGCAGCCAGGGGTGTAGGGGTGACACTTGCCGTGTACCAAAGCACTGGTAGGACTATACTTTGTAGTATTACTACCTTGCCTCGCAACGTCCTCGCTCGGTGCTCCAATGGACGCACCGAGCTTGTATCTTCTTTAGCACATCGTTAAACCGCTGTTCCGGTGTAACAGTAGCTCCTTGTATAATATCAAGCAGCCGGACGGTTTCCCATGGTGTAAGAACATGGACATTCGAGCGTCGTCGTAATTCAGTAAGTTTTAGGCTAGATACATGATGAGGGAACGGCATAATGTTCGTTTTTTTCACATTAAGCCACAAGCCAGCAGCACATGCGTATTCCTGATATAATCCAAGAAACTCTTCAGCGCAATCCAAGTTAGATAGTAGCCCGGTACAGTCGTCAGCAAACGCTAGAAATAGATGCGGTAGGCTCTTCTCATTAAGAGGTACTCCTTTTGTAGACAATCGAGCCCGTAGAAAAGTCATCATAGGCTCGATAAGAATCACAAAGAGACTTGGCGAAAGGGGGTCACCTTGTCTGACGCCTGCACCCAGAAAGAAGGGATCACCGGGACAGCCATTCAGCAGAAGACTAACTGATGTTTCATTGTAGAACGTCTTCACCCGCGCCTGGAAAGTCGATCCAAATCCGAAGTGATGAAGAACCATGTTCAAAGCCGGACATGCAGGCGCACATGCATCACGGTACTGTGTTTTGCAGATTTCCTGCAAATCTTGAAAACAAACTAACGAGTGACGATGACCGCCCTGGAACAAAGCCACTTTGGTCTTCATAAATGATCGTTGGTAATACCTTCTCCAAACGCCACTGTATAACCTTTGGTCCCGGTTTGGCGTCGTGGTTGAGAAGAGTCAGCGGTCGATAATTACCGGGTTTAGTGCGATCACCGGACTTGTAGAGCAGCGAAAGGCGAGCCCTTCTTTGATACTTCGTCATTTTTTCATTTTGTGAATGATTGTCGTACACCACTTCGTAGATTCGCGCCCATCAAGTCGCATTCAACTTGTAGTATTCAATCGGTAATCCATCTGGACCGGGAGCTTTTCCATTCTTAGGTGCCATCATAGTCCAGTACAAGTCGTTTGCCGTGATAGGAGCATCAAGTATCGCTTGTACCTGGCTTGACAGTCGTGACGTTGTATCTTGTAACAGTGGAGCAAACTTTAGCGGTTGGTAAGTCGAAGACCGTTTTTCGATCAAGTCAGCAGACGTGGACTGAAACAGTTTGCTCCAATTTTGCCGGTGACCCGACGCAATTTCTGCCTGAACCTAGTAACTGTTCCATCGTCATTTGTCAGCTCCATTATTGGAGACCGAGTAGAATCTGGCTGCGGCGCGCGAAAGAAGTAGCTGGTTGCACGTTCGCTTGAGTGTAAGTCCGCCGCATATTTCTTGTATTCATTTCTGACCTAAATGTCCCCCCGATGAGACCAAAGATCCAGTTTTACTTGTTCTAACTCATTTTTGTTGTTTTCTGTAGGGAACACGTTCACCAAGTCATTCGCCGCGTTTCCTGCATCAATTTTTGCGGACATGATCCGTTCATCTGCCTTCCGGAGCTCCTTCCATCGGTGCCGAAGGAAGATACAATCTGCACGTTTGTGCTCATCGAGACGGCAGCCAGGATTAGCACCAGCAAAGGTTTGGATGCGGTCTGCTAATGTTTCAACAGAAGTAAACAAATAGTTTTAACTTTTGCATCCCGTAGCAACCAAGTTGGACACCGCCACGGTGGGCGGCCCCGTCGCTGTATACATTTGGACGATAGACAAAGCTCAACCGGTATATGATCTTTGTTATGCCACTTGCGATCCCTCACATGAGTGACTAATACCAAATTGTCGTGAAGCAGGTCGGCCGTAATAAAACAATAACCCAGTCGATTTTTACGTGAAGGACTCGTGTAGTCCTTGGTTTCTGGTTTCATAAAGCACTAGGCATCGACTAATCCATGCGCCCCAAGCCAATGCTCAAGCTCTTCTCGACCACGTCTCAAGTGAGGTCGATCAAGTGCCGTCTGGTTAAGAAAGTCATCTAATGTTGAGTTGAAATCCCCGACGACAATGTGTTTGATGATTTTTCCAATTTCCAATTCACTGTCGTTTGCCGCGAAGTGGGTGGGTAGTGCTCGAAAAAAGTCTTCGCGAAACATGGGTTCATCGGGTGCGTATATTCCATGTACGTATACCGATTCACCGCCAAGCGAAGTTTGTAGCAGTAAGTAACGGTTTCGTAATTCGTCTCTGTAGACACCGGCCGTAAAATCGATAACCTCACCAAAAGTAGAGGATGAAGACATAACGAGGCCGATCCTATGTCTTCCATTGAAAGCCGGAGATGTAGAATCCGACCAAAAGCAGCGTGCTCCGGAGTCCGCTACGTGAATGAAGTGTTCGTTAGATTGAAGTGAATCTTCTTTGTTGAACTTCGTCTCTTGATTCGCAACTAACTGATGCGTCGAGAGAAGTCGCTCATACATGGTGAGAGAAGGTTTATTCATCCCTTTCATGTTAAGCAAAATTCCATTGAAGGCCCATGCCTCCTTAGAGCTGAGAGCGCTCCAATTTGCTTAGATACGTTAGCGCCGTAAAAACTTGAGGCGGCGTGGTATCATGATCGCGAAAGTGCTCTACAACATCTGAGTGTGCTAAGCACATCAAGATGCGGTCGCTTCATAGAAGGAACAGTGCATGTCGAATCCTTTTAGGGGGCAGTTGCTGAGGTAGCAACGCCTGTATCTTCAGCGGATCGACATAAATTCCAGGCGAGAAAATCATCAAGAATAAATCGCTCAAGGCGCAGTGGCAAGCTGCGAATCGAGCATCTTCTTTCGGAAAAATTGCGGTCAGTATGTCATCAGAGTCCGGTAACTGTTCCCCAAACCGAGCGCGTAGCCGGGAAAAGAAATCAACCGGTTCTCCATCCTGTAGCGGCTGCGGGCATACCGTACGGGAAATTGCGTGATCCGTCACAAGCTGTTGCTGACGTTGAAGCGGGATCTTGAATAATTGGCAAAAATACGCAGGCTGTGCTTAGATAGTGGCTAGCACATATTCATGCGACGTAAAAACCAGTACATCCCTGGCGATAACTTCAGCAATTATGCTGTCAAGCTCCGTAGCGGTAACTTGTTCCACCTTCAATGACAGTCGTCGTGCCTGTCTTAACATGCGGACTGTCGACAATGAAACCAGCGGAGTATCACTCGTGAAGCCATAAATTTCGTCTCCTTCGTCAGATTCACCTACGCTTAGATCAACAACCGGCGGCAGTGAAGCGTCGTATCCATCCGCGAGCAGGACTTCAAAGTAAGTTGGATGAATCGGCGACAAATATGTCATCGCCGATGGATCTTGCGTGTCCAGAGTAAGGTCACATGGGACAGGCGTGCCTGGCTCGATGAACTTTTCCCCGGCACGATTCAATAACCCGTACTGTGAGTGCTGTACCACCTTCCATTCAGGTGCATCAGCAGGTACGGTACGAGGATTAAACAGCTGGGCTCTTGACCTAGCTGAGCGTGATCCGGAAATACCATATTGACGATGTGCCTCGTCTGGTGGCGAGGCGTCGACCACAGATCCTGTCGAGCTATCTGGTCCTGATAAAGCAGCTGTTTTCGCCGAAGAAATTGGCGCATCCGTCTTGTCTCCGCTCTGCATACTGGTGTCTGAAGCATCGGGTGGCTTGCGCGCAGCTGGACGCAGCGAAGGGGGGCGCACACGGTTATGCTTGTGAAGGCGGTGCTGGACGAAGCATGATTTGTCGTCCGAAAATGAAGAAAATTTTGCGAAGAGGCTCACTATTTGGTTCAAATAACCCGGGTGGGCAAGGCACAGCGTTATAGTACACCGTGCGTGCTCGCGACTTGACCATGCCGTGATCGGGCGTAGCCGTGATCAGAACGGGTCTGGCGTTACGTCCCACAAACCAGCTGTCAATGTCCCGGTCCGGCACGCCAAACCGAAGACGCTGAAGATCAACAAAGTATAGCTTGTCGTAAAATGAATACTTCCGGATAGTTACCAATGTGTCACACACCTTGAGGGTCACCCCGCCCAGACAAACCCGATCCCTTGATGGGGAATGCGCACGGAGTCACGGACGCAGCCCAGATAAAGGTACTTGCGCCAAAGCTCCGGCTGATAATATGCCTTCAAGAATACACAAAGCTCGTCTATGTTCCGTTCAGCTGCTAGTCGCGCAGCTGGTATTCACATGCGCGTGCAATGCTTCGCATCGACAGCAGATGGAAGTGGCGCTAAAGTTTTCTGGCAGCGCTCTTCCTCCGAAGCGTCAAAGTTGTTGAAACAAGCGATGCTTTCTTCAAAGACGTTGTCATCCGGTACCGAGCGGTTAGGCACAGGTGGCCGATTTGGCGGCCGGGAATTACGGTTTTTTCCTGGCGACGTATGCGCCGATGATTTCGCCGAAGTAGAGCTAGAATCGGAACCCATTCTACCAGTTAGACACTTAGTGAGCGCAGCTAGGCAGATCAACTGTGGTGGGAGTAAAAACTACCCACAACTTCTCTCAATGGGCCAAAAGACAAACGCGTGATCAGCGCGACCAGTGAAAAGACAACACCACAGTATAAAGTTGCTTTGGCTGAGTACAGGGAACTAGTCCGACTAACACTTACGTCAACTTCAAGCTGGCCGTACAGCTGTACAGCCGGAGAAAGCGACCGTAGAAAGCAACCGACGAAGCGAAAGTCTTCCGCGAGGAGAGATAGAAGCAACGGTAGAAGACAGCGAAAACTGTCGGCGGCGGTTGGACTTGGCGGCGGCGGTAGCACTCACAGGGAGGTGCGTACGGCGGCGGGAGTTGTCTCTGAGCAGAAACGAGGCAGGATCGGGCACTTGTGCTCGAGCCGGCAAATTAGGAAGTCAATGATGGGGCTCATCTTGCTATTGGGTGTTGTCATAAAGTACGTTTTTGCTCATACGCTCCCATCCCCCCTTTGATTATTTAAAGCCTTTAAAAGTTAAAACACTTATATGGCACATAACGTAGTCCATCCTTAACATCCGAACATTACCGTCGCCCCTACATTACCAACAATGACTTTATCTAGCAGCGTACAGCCTATGAGCGCACGTATGGATCGTCAATAAACTGAAAAAGAACGTGACTTTTCTTCAGGCGCTTGCCCCATTTCATGAAGATGTAATAGTCGTCAATACAAGCGATGCCGCTTCAATCGCTCACGTTAATAATCGAGAGAAGAGTCCTGGTCGATGCGTTTGCGTCTATAAGTCTAGCCTATGAGTAAAAGTTGGACAAGATGCAACTATTGCACTGACACACAAAAATTTACCAAACCTTTCTTCGGTCCCTCTTTGTTATTATATCCGTACTTTACTTGTCGGTAAAAATTGTCTTACTTGATCGACCAAATTTGCCGTCGAAAAACACTTCTGTCGGGTCAAGTCGACCCGAGAGTTTGTCGTGTTTTACAGCTGGATCCGCATGCCCGAGGGCAATCACCACTGGCACACCGTATCGGTCTGGAATATCAAGAGCATTTTTCACTCGAATCTGATCAAATCCTTCCATTGGACACGTTGCGAGACCGTGCATTTGAGCGGCATACAAAAAGGTCGCGGCAACAAAAGCTGTTTGCTTGAACGCCCACGCTTCAGTCGATACGTTGGAAGGGGCTGGCCGCAGTGGCGACACTGCCGTTGAAATGATCGCGCGAAGAACACTTGCTACTGTACCTTCTCCTGAGAAGAGACGCACGACATGAGGCATATTGTTCACAAAATCCCCCGAAGCGCCATTGTCGTGTGCCAGTTGCTGGAGCCGCGGTACGCGCTTGGTAGGCTCTAAATCAGCCGCAAAGACTGCGACGACCGGAGCCTCTTGGACTCTACGGGCGTTCGTGGCCATCATGGCGTCGGCAAGCTTGTCTCGATCCTTCTGTTCGCGCACGAGAATACAGGCATAAGGCTGAACGTTAAAACTTGTTGGAGCTCGCTGCGTGAGCCGTAAGATCTCCTTGAGCGTCGCATTCGGCACGGGCGTGGGTAAGAACGCTTTGCATGCGTAACGCTCCTCAATCACAGCTCTTATATCGGTTTGTAAAGTCGTGAGCAAGCGAGTGTGAGCCACAAAGTCCGTGCGTTGAAGAAGTCGCGTCGTGCTCGACCGATTCTTACGAAAGTATCGCGACGCCATTTTCGGAATCAATGTGAATGCCAGAATTCCGAAATGAAATCTTTAGATAAGAATACTACCCGCAAAATCCCTCTTGAAAGGTTTATATGAGTGATACACCAACGTGGCATTCGTGTTGTCTTTATGATATCGTTGTCACTTATTGCGCAGTGCTTTGCGAAAGACCTCATGGGAATAGACAAGGAAGAGATGACGCATCTTTACCGCCACATCATCGTAAATTGCTCTACGCAGTAGCCAAGGCTATGGCAAGGAACTTTTCTTGAGTTTAAAAAGTGTTCGCCCACAAAAACGTCACGCAACTCTGACAGGTAGGATGGTTGGCTCCTTAGCTTTGCCCTAGGTCACCTTTTTCTTTAGCAAGTGCTTTTTTTTTCTGCAGCGTTAAAGATGAATAAGCGAATGCTGCGGCAGAAAGCAGAACATTCCAACAGCAACACTTGGTGACATTTGGCGAGTCTTTGGGCTGTGATTTTAATGACCTCGCTACTAAAGTAACACATATTAAAATTTACCACGCCCGATTCCTGACCGCACGCACTACTTTCTACTGGCGCAATCTTGTTAGGAACCTGGTGTCGTTCTGGCGCTCCTGCATGAGAGACCTCGTGCGACGGCGTATGCGTTTTTACGCTTTTGGGTACTCGTATCTTGTAAGTTTAATTAAATGCTTGTAGATTTGGCATGCGGTCTTACGTATCCCCGAGAGACAGCGATGAAGTACGATATAGTACATCATACCACATCATCGCTGTCTCTCGGTATACGCTCGTTGCTCTTATAGGCGAAAGGAAAGCGGACGATTTCAATTGGCCTCTCCTCGTTTTCTTTAACGATCGATTCTTGCCATATATCCCGGGACCATGTGGTTCTTGAACCGCATCTTGTTGTTGAGATTCAGCAGCACGGAGTAGTGCAGTGTTCTCCTTCGCTTCGTTGCTTAGGTTCTGGTGCACTTCGATGACCAAATCAATCAGGTCATCGTAATGCGCTTTCCAAGATGACAGCACGTTTTTTTACAATAAATCCAATCAATGCTTCGACATAATGAACACACACAAGAGCAACCGGCCGGACGTTTCTAACATCCTTTTTCGTCGAATGTCTTCTCCATACAACCAAGAGATGACCGCAAGGCCCATAGAAACGATAAGTAAATACCATTGAGCCTTGCTAATCCATCCTCTGCGCTCTGTTCTGCATAAGCGCGGTTAGCACCAGCCATTTCAGAGAAATACGACAGCAAAAATTTACGCTGGTACTTGACCACTCCGGGGTCAGGTTCGCCGATATTGACACAATGGGATTCTCGGATTGGGAGTTCTAACAAGACCTGAATATCTTCTTTTCCGGGCTGAAAATTCGCACCAAAGTAATCTTCGCTGAGATCCCACGACCGTCGCATTTCGTCATATTCAGCGCTCTTGCCGGCTTGCAAGAAGGTCGTCACATGTTGGTCGTCCTTCAACCACTCGCCGTTCTTCCTTGCCAAGTACAGCTTCAACGTGCTTGCGTCAAAGCTGTAGCGCTCTTTGTATCGCTTTTTGTCAAAGATAGCCTCCTGCAGCGCGCTCACTTTCGCATCACGTGCAATTTTCACGATAAATACACTTCCCTTGCCATATACGTCACCAGAAAGTTTGAGACTGGGAAGCAAAAGAGAATGAATATAACCTGAAAATTTGGTATCCTATAAATCGATGATCTCAGTGTTCCTCTAGAATCAAATGATATATTGGTTTGATTTGAGAACTAATTAAGTTAAAGACACCTTAAAATATGAACCAACAACTTCTAAACGTAATCGAGTCAGTATATACCAACAAAAACATAGAATTCGTTTTTTTACTAGAATTGGTAGGAGTATCTTAGAAATCTAAATCAAATGAGTCACCATGACCGCCATGAGTCACTGCCTTCTACGCAATGACAGTCGACTGCAGTAACTCTAGACATAAGAGTCACCGAGTCAACACGTTTTACAACTTTCTCCAACTTAATTATAGTCACCACGTTTTTCGACTCCATCCTACTCATTTGTAGTCACCACTATATCAGGCACGTCCTCTATCGTACTACACCTTCTTACATATTGCATATAGAAAAATTTAGATGACTTAGGTGACTCAGGTGAATATAGACCGTTTAGCAATTACCCAGAGAAGAAATATGAAATACGCAATTGGATCACCATAGTGGTGACTGATGGATACTCGTGGGGTTCACTCGAAATCGAAATCTTGAGCAACACTCAAGCGACAATACGATCATGTGCGTAGGACGGGAATGATTAGTATGACATCATAATAAAGATGATCTTTGGTGGAAAGTATATATGGCAGCAACACAAACGACGGTATGGTGAATCTAAAAAAATTCTGCTCATTCAATGAGTGTGCATTCATTCTTTGACAAATTCGATATCAAAGAGTTACGAATCATTCTTACTAAAGAGTATAAAGTAGTTGATAGCTAGCACTTAGAGTCAAAGGAGCAATTATAAATATACAAGCTTCACTGCAATAATTGATACAATCATCTGAGAATTGAATGGATCACTAGCAAAGCACATTACGCACAAAGTAGAGCATAACCATAGTCATAAAGAATGTCGAACTTTACCAAGTACAACGGCGAGCAGTGCAAGCTTGCTCGCGCCAAGAAAAACGATTCGACGAGCATTATTGACCGTGAAATTATTGTCACAGATAACAATTGCGTATATTTTTTGTGACAAGGCTTAGACGAGCTTTAGTGAATGATCTCTTGTTACATAGTGTGATTTGACTCGATATGGTACGCTTGTGTGAAAAGTTTATATAGACGCGAGCTATCGCCTTCTGCCAGTGTAATTGTGCGCGGCCTTCCCAAAAAAAACGACTATGTAATTTTTTTTAGCAAATGTGTGACAGAAACGACCTTATAATTGCTTGGCTGTACAGGGAAAAAAGTGCGGCGGTCAAGTACCAGAGGTATGGCATTTCTTCAAATATACTATTAGTTAGGGAAGTACCACCGCGAGACAATACCCCAGTCGTTCCTGAGGTTGTGGATGCGCCAGCACCAACGGTGATCTCGCTCGCCGAGGCCTCGAATGTCGGAGTATGAAATGCTCCAGAACAGGATAAATCAAATGTCGAGGCGGTTGTCAAGAACAGCGCGGTATATGGGGAGAAATATTATTCAGATTTGAAAGAAAAAGATAATTCATTTGACGATGGTGAATATGATTCGGATAATGAAGATGATGTCATGCGGACAATGACGAAATCACAGTCGTCATTAGATATCGTAGATACTGGCAATCTTTGATTGCTCATGAGCTTCTCTGAGTATGCTCCCCCACTTGAGGAAACGCCAGTTCATTTGCTCACGAAATTGCGTGATGACTCGTGCGTGTGAAATAATCATGATGACTTCGATAGCGACGGCCCAAGCAGCGATGATGGTAGCACTGTTTGGGACGAGCCCCATATTTAACGCCTTGACGAGTCCTTCTTGAAAGAACTTAAGCGCGTGCGCAATATGCTGAAAAAGGGATTACAAGCACTTGAAGCAAAATCAATGAAAGACCTTGCGCCGAAATCTGACGTCAATTCAAAAATGAAAGCGAAGATATCAAAGAGACCACCAGTGAAGAGAAAATCAAGGAGAGAAGATTGTTAATAACATAATTACTCTGAATAAGGATCTAATTCGCGAGAGCAACAAGATTGATCTGTACGATTTGTCATCGCTGCGCAACGTAGTCATTACAGTTTTAAGGCTGGCCCTACTGATCCGACAAATCCTTGGGTCAACGGAAAACATCGACCTGCCAATGTGGAATGGAAAAAACAGCACCAAACTCCAAATTGGAGATGAAGTAGACGTTGTGATTGATTTCAGTCCGGTTAGTAATGTCTTTCAAACGTACAATATGGCCATTTCTTGAAAACATTGTCCCGAGTTCGAGCCGGTAGTTGTCCAACACGAATGAGTGTCCTTCTCGACGCGGTCACGCATTCGGTTTTTCATTAAAAAAATATCCGTATGGACCATTTACTGCCCACAATATTGGCCGTCGTGTTTATAACCTATTCAGTGGGTTTCCTAATGCGTATGATCCTAAGTATATAGTCAATCAAAGCGGGTCGATTTGCGGCTCGATCATGTCAAATATGTGCTATCTCATAGTAAAGCTGCTATTTATGAGTTCATTGTAAAATACTTCGCCGATCTGGCTAAGAAGCCGCATGTGAAAACGACGATAATCTCTCTTATTGTGCAAGGACGTGGTAAGAATCCTTAGTTTGAAAGCTTGAAGTTGGTCCTCACATTAGCCTTGTTTGTTCGTTGAGGGAGCGCATTAATGCTCGATTCAACAGTACTAGACAGAGCAAGCTATCTATTGTACTAGACGAAGCCTTTGACTCGAATGACAAAAGTCCCAAACCATGTCAACCAAGGTAATTAGTGGATGTTGGAGAAGTAAGGGATACACACCAAAGCAACGAATATTGTTGACTGTGGGTCGATATTAAATTTCCGATATAAAACCATTTCGCGGCAGATCTTGGAAGCAAGTTTAGCGCAGTACATTGAATACAACAATCACCCTTTTTTTGCGTGTGCAAAGATAAGAATCCGATTTACTAAACATCCGCCCATCTGATGTGCTTTTGAACTTACAGTGATATTTTTTGCCTCCAAGTCGGTATTGACTACCACACTAGCATGTAACTTTTTCGACGAGCCTTTTTTTATGAAGCTTGTTGTATCGCTTGTTCATATCATTGGTTATTACTTAATTGGCTTCCCAATTTCTCTGCCTTTTCTTTATCAAAAGTGCGAATAAGGGATTTCATTTGAGCAAAATGTTATATATTGTTGATTCATAACATTTCGTAAGCAAGCAACTGAGATCTATCGGCAACTCCATTCTGCTTGATCAAAATAGCCTTCAGCTCATCCAGACCATATTTTTAAAAAAATGGATAGATTGCAATTTCGCTCGTTGATTTATTATCATCTAAATGCTTTAAATTAGACCTGTGCCCATTCATATGATGCTTTAAAAAAACCAAGGAAGCAGATGTCGCTTTGAGTTTAACCAATTTTTTAAACGGATCTTATCATGACTGCAGCTATATACTACTTCTATTAAACATCAAGTTCAAAGTTGACTTGAGAAATTACTCAGATAGAAATAACCCCCCTTGATATACCGACGATTCATGGGAGGAGTCAAGCCGACACCCCTCACTTCTTTTTCTAAACACGCAGTGAAATAGCTACAGGTCCGACTGCAGTGGCGATACCATAAAACCATTTCTTGCCATCGGGTTTACTTGTCTTTACGAAAACCAGCGACCCCTTAAGCAGCCGATCTGATACCGTGAACCCGCTACTACTAAGTCCTGATTGATGAGTACGTAATACGTCGCCGTGAGACGTATACAATGTCGTTCCTTTGCTTGTTGCGTAGGCCTTTACAAGCTTCCGTAGTTCTTAGGACAAAAATGATGCGCGTGGCTTTTACTTGACTGCGAGTGGCTCAACCGAACCGGCTTGCCGTGCAGGACTTTGACAGCTTGCGCATGACTCAAATCGACGAAAAATCCCGTGCGCATCTTAGTTAATTATCTCGATTCCTTACACACAGAGTGAAAGACAAGAAATGTCAAAGATTAACACAACTGAGACACAGTCTGAAAGAAGCTAAGAAATAATGACACGCGACATCAAGCTTGGCAGTATCGAGAATAGTCTCTCGGATGCGATAATCAACTTGTATATTTGTCAAATGGTATAGCTCTTTGAGACTGGTGGAACCAAGGATCAGTCGAATCCTAAAGCGTTCTCCAGTTTCCAACTAAATTCGACGATGACCGCTTTCAGAAAACAATTAAAGTGTAAGACTTGGATATCACTACGCCTCTGCAAAGCTTTTTCGCGAGCAAAGCGAGTCAAGTTTTCACATTGAATGGGATCTGTAAAATGATAAGAACTCTATATCGTGATGTATTTGTCTTTTACAATGTAGTTAGAAACATACTTAGCTAGCGAAATAGAGAGGAGAAGCCGAAAGAAAAAAACAAAGTATATCAGCTACCAAGAACTAATGTGAGGTAAAGAAGATACTCTCCGACACGCATGATAAGGTCTTTCTTTGTAAAGCTGTGTATGATGCGTTAACCAAACTCAGAAAAATAGTTCTTGAAGCTTGTGTTCAATTCCATTACGCTCTGGCTGACGTATGTTCTACTCTCCTAGGGAAGGCTCAACTATCTTCAAGAAAACAACCTGCGTCTGAATGACTTCAAGAGCTTTCGACTAATGAGATCTCAAATAATTATACTAGACAATGACTTCAAGAGCTTTTGAATAATGACGTTGCAAATAGTGAAACTGGACAATATTAGCTTCCGATAAAGGCATATCTAACATTTTCGACCGATACCCTCGGTAAACAGTCATAGAAGTTGCTATGGCGCGAATATAATCATCAGTCGGGTAAACACGACTATGCATACTCCGATATATTCATCAAAGTTCCATCAGAGCTAGTCTCAAAATACAAGAGGAAGTTGATGTCGATAAACATGATTCGGCATAATTCAGCGTCGCACATCACCACAATCACTAAGCTACGTAAACTGACTCATTAAGAGAAGAATCTCCTTCACGAAACGCTACTTCACAGTACCAAGGATGCTAACACAAGCTACAGCAAGATTTAAATCTGGCAAAGACCCCCGACTATGACGAATTGTCTGAGCCTAAGCCTGCTAAAAAGCCTGCATCTATCGCAAAGTCTGCACCTGATTCAATATCTGCTCTTATCGCAATGTCGATACCTATCGCAAAGTTAGTGCCTGCAAAACCTCCTAACAGACCTAAAGACCTTCGAAAACGCATATTACATGGAAATTACTCCTTCTGGTAGCGACAAGATGCTTGAGATTGACATCTATAAAAATCGAAGTGGACTCATAGCAAGTATATTACTAATTTATACTTGCTATAATCCACAAAGCTATTATGGAGCAAATGTAAAGTAAACATATCGAAAAGCTATTTCATTCCATGTGAAATTTTTTGGGCGCTGAGCTAGTTTAAAAAGCGACAAAATGCTAAGTCAATATCAAAACGATGCTTGTATTTGGTTCACTCTTAGATCTGTAACGGATAGTTGAAGAGAACATGAGCTTTGTAATGCCACTGCCAGATCTTGTCGATGAGTTTGAGCGCAACTTTATTAATTACAGTTTGAAGATATGCAAAGCCACATCACAAGAGTTTTTTTAGTGCACAGAGCCAGCTTTTAAATGGTTTGTCAAGCGTGTTAAGATGCTCAAAGGCGCAACCAGAATCGGAGAGGATAATCATCATCCAAGACCGAGATAAATTCTTTTCTTGAAACACTATGCAAAAAGGCGTGTTCTCGACCTCATACTACAGTCAATTACAGCGGCTGGTAAAGCTCTAGATCTCTTGGACATGCGTCTTAACTTTGATAGCTTTGAAGTATCCACATAGAGAGAGGGGTTGCCTTCTTCTTTTTCCTTGCAAGATGACGCAAGTTGATCTTCTGAAAGGGATTGCGTTTCAAATTTCGGTGAATCATAGTCATTTTTAGATGGCGCTACAGGTTTCGAGTTATCTAAGTTGCCAGAACCATCGATCTCTATTGCCTGGGGCATATATTGTCGCCCAATTCGCTTTCGTCGATGATTTTTCTTCTTCTGATTGGTATATACAAGTAAGCAAAATGAGCCACCAAATCTTGTTAAACCATAATAATTTGGTTTCAACATACCGGTATCGATACAAGTGCTCTCAGCCCATCGATTTCAATCAATATGAGATTGCATCATGATCTATTGCGATTTACTACTCATAAAAGCAATCAATAATTAGCGTCAGAACAGCACCTTCATAGTTGTATGGACTACACCTGCTACTACTTCTGCCTACACGATCACAATGCCGGACGATACATATTCCGCAGTCGAAATCGGCAGTAATCTTAAATAATTTTGTGTACATATTTAGTTATATATGACTAACATAACATCATGTGCGCATTTATAATTTTTCGGCTGTAGTGACATTCGCTCAAGTTATGCCATTCAACTTACGTTTTGAGTGAAGAATAAGGAATATCACCGGCAACACAGCGGTGAGCGGCTTCTCAACAATGCCAGTCACTGCATACGCGCTTTGGCTCCAAGTGGATTCGGCGTTTGACTCGATTATTGAATTAAACCCGGCTACATATCCCGCGGCTTAAGCAACAAGTGTTTCAGCAGTCAATAGTAATTTCGTGCCTTAAGCAGATTCAGTTGCGAGCGTGGTCATGGGATCTCTAACCTACACAATCCGCTCTCCAGCAACAATTAAGTTTTGCATAAATTCACGTCAACCGTAGTTTCATTTGAAAGACTAATATCAACGTTCCAAAGGCAAGGATTCTCATATTGCCCCATGCAAGGAACCATTTTGGAAATTACAATTAACAGAAATATATTTCCGTTGCAAATATCCGACCCCAACGCGTGTATTAAACGATCGGCGCGATCTCGTGAAAAAATGGTAGCTAGCGGAGATGCATTTTTTTTAATCACGTATCGCGGACGAACTCGATTACGTCTTTATATAACTTTCTGTTGATGATGTCCATAAGGATGAAGATCATCGCGGCCGTAATTCGCTTACAAAATCCGATGAATGCTTTGATGGACCTTTCGAAGGGAATTAACGACGAAACCAAGATCTCGCTGAGCAAGAATTCAAACAGAACTTACAGATTGTGAGTTGTTTCGAATACTCGTTTTGGGATATTTAAGTAGATCTGTAGAATATAGATTATTGATCAGCCTAACTTGCGTCCTCGAATAAAGTGCTATTCACTTGGAGCTTAAGCCAAGTCGCCGAAGACAATCAACTTGCTCGTCTCAGAGTCATTTCTGTTTGCAGGGACCATTCCTGCTTCAATTACTTCTACATTATCATTAGTGTCTTTGAGATGCCATACAGCACTTTATTTGTTTCTGTCAAAGTGAGAATTTTGGGAAAGCATTCGCTCAGCAGTACTATTATATACAGTACGATGTTCGAATTTGCTGTGCCAATAAAAGAAGCCAAGCACATGCGAAATGGTAACTCAAAGTGCTTGTTACGCGGAAATTTTCTAGATTTGACTTTGGCAACGATTTGTAGGATTTTTGCATCCAGTATACTGATCTAAGATGTCTCTCCCTTTAACGATCAGTTCACCTTTACTAAATAGCTCTTACTTTAACTCATCAAATGACTACCTCACTAGGTCTACAGGCGATCAAACTTATCAAAAACTTGATGGCCTTGGAGCGTGGTCTACTGTAAGCGTGATTGGTAATTTCGACGTTGGCTCTTTATCTCGCGGTGGATCACCTTCTAATTTGTCAGCTATATTAGGGATAACAGCCGGTAGTGCGCAACCTAACATACTAATATCATTAGATAAAACAAGTTCTATCTCGACTATCATATCACTCACCTCAACGACCTTCCAAGAGACAGCTGTAGCTATTCAGTCATAAATACTGATGTTCTATCAGCTGCTATCAATTGTAATGCTCCTATTTTCTATATATCAGCATTAAATAATACTGCTACTAATCAAACACATCAGTCATGGTCAAAAACAATTGAAACGCCAATACCATCGAAACGGATATAACCAATGTGTCGCCTGTGTTTGGAACTACTACACGTCATCTATTCAAAATGATGATCAATAATACAGAACGACTTCTTATCAATACTGCAAGCAACGTTTCTATAGGAAATACTAATCCGCATCGATTATATGTTAATAGAACTTTGATTTCGAAGAATTTAAGAATTCGTTTTACTGCTTATTGCTTTGAGTTTGTTATCGCTAGTAATAATGGATCTTGGAGGCCCGATTCGGATTCGGTATATATGGCGTGAGTCAGAATTTTCAAACATTTTCAAACAGTTCATTTCTTAATCCTGCTGCAACTGTAAATACTACGATTTCAATTTTTAATCAAAACTATCTCATACAAGAGTTCAATCTGGAAGAGATACTAAGCTTGTATGGGTAATGTTTGTTTTCGTAGCGGTAATAATGAAATCTCCAGACTAGTTGAAATGAATACTGTCAACAGTCTAATTATCAGTTTTAGATTTTACACCGACAAGTAAACCCTTATTTTGTGCTGGAACTGATTACGTAGATGAAAGCTTTAACAAAGCATTAACAATCACAATTTCCAATGTTGCAAATGAGTTGCAAATACAAATAGCGATTACTAATAGTGGATATGCATGGATAGGCACTATCTTTAGAACTGGTCCTCGTCTTAGAGGCAATAACTGAAGTTCAATGCAGCTGTATTAGGGCTTTAAGCCATAAAGCTCTTTTAAAACCAACTGCTATATACGCAAGCAAATATTGCTCTCAACACTATTTTATATGATGTTTCAGGTCAAGGTTAGTTGACCGACCCAAAGGACCTCTTGTACTAACAAACATTTTATAATAAATCGCAGGTAATGTTTATGTCACAAACAGTCTATGGAGAACCTCAGACAGGCGATTAAAGGAGTGTATCAAATAATTGATATGGATATTGAGTGTTATAAATTGCTGAACCAGGTAAACTATCAGTATGAAAAAAAAACTCGAAAACGAAGCTAGGGTTCATTGCTCAAAAAATGCTAGAAGCTCGTGGGGAAGCTGTATCGATGACATCGAATTTAGATTCAAAAGATGAGTAGGATGATATTGAAGGGGTTCAGTTATTATGCATTACAATACCATCATTGTTTAAAATGTAGACATCATTAAGAAAGTAATCAATCTTATTTGAAACCCTGAATCATTTATTATAAGATATTGAAACGAATTAGCTAAATTGAATCAAATACAATACCGAAACGATTAAGCTAAATTGAATCGTACCAACTAATTTTTTTTTGTGTTTTCTTGGCGATTATCTCCAAAATAGTCTTTGCTTCTGTGGTGCTCGACGGCTCCTTCAAATCTTTGCCGGATGCTATAGTACAAATTCATTGCAAATGAACTTTGTGGCTGTTAGTATCTTCAGAATATACTATTTTTATGACAGCATTAAATTGACGCAATCTCTTCTCTTTCTCATTTCTTCGTCATCACTGCTTTCTCTAACATTCGAGTCATATAAAAGTTGTCGAGCAATCTAAGATTCGTTCCCAGCTTGCTTAGCAGCTTGTTGTCCCTCGTTTGTCTGAGGGAGATTCATTGGAAATGTGTCAACTCGTTTTCGTTTTCATAAGGCTCACACATTCTTTTATGACTTCCTCAGCAGATATATTCGCCAATTCTTTACGTCTTCGCATTGAATCCTCTCATCGAAACTTTCTTTGTTTGTTGAGATAATCATGAACTTGACCATTGTTTAAGTTCTCGAAGCCTTTTTGCCTTGTTTGTATGATCGAGTATCGATAGTCTTTTTGGCAGCGTCATTTACTCCACTATATAAGCCTTCGTATAAATCAGGCTGCCCCATATCAGCGTTTGTGTCAGTCGATGTTGAAACGTATGTATACTTCTTTGTACAGAATTTGAGAGTTTTGCTTGCGTCACCTTCGATGTCTTCAGAATAACCTTTAGGACCACTTCAGTAGCTTTTTTGTAATCCAACCATACTTGTATTCTAATTTTTAGCCATTACTTGCTGAAATTAATGTGCAAGCAAATTAGCGCTCGCATCATCCAACGACTCATTTTAAATGCCAGCCTCCAGCTTTGGTCATGAATGAAATCGCGCTTCGCCATCGAGTTGTGATAGCGAACATGTGCTTTTTGATTTGACTGATTATCCGAGAAAATGGCACTCATGACCGATTTCGAATAGGTCGCGTATATTGAAGCTGACCAAAAAACATTACATCGAATTCATAGTTAAAGTTGATTAAGTCTCGTAGTGGTCCGCGTGATACCACGGATCAATGCTCGCAACAACTTCGCGCCACACATGGTAATATTTCGTAAGAGCGAAGTTACAGTTGGAAGTTCCAGGCATAATAATGTTACGGCTACTGTCCTCTTCTGAAGGCAATCGTCTTTCAACATCAACAGCCATAAACCGAGTAAAGGTTTCTTATTGACTCTGGGATAGCAAAGTAACCGAGGTAACATTACCAAGACCACCATCAGCGCCCAACTTTGACATCTACTTCATAATAAATCATGTCCGAAACTCACGGGACTGTCCCATGTAGGGACGCTTTCAACGGTTATCTGTATATATTATTGATTGCAGCAAATGGGCTAGTTTCAGGTACGGGCTACAAAATGAATTTTATCGCGTCCTATACAGGTGCTCATGCTGCTGGATTAGTGAGAATAGTTTGCATGATCAATCGCCCTGGATTGGCAATGCCGTTACTGACCGTCCAAATAAAGGAAACATCTAGAGCACGGTATTTTATCCGTAAAGTGCTCAAAGTAGCGAAAAGTTCTATTTTGAGATTGTGCATTGTAAGCGCTTAGAGGTGTATTTGTTGAAACCTGAAACCTGAAAACGATTGCGATGGAGTTATGCCAAATCCAGCCGCTGTAGCACAGCCAAATAAATAGGTTTCACAAACTATTTCTATTACATAATATACAAAGAACCACGCAGATATCCCCATCTTTGTCGCCGTAGTGGACTTCGAGTAAATTGATGCGCAAGAGCCAATCCCAATTCAAATCGACGATAATTACTACTCAATAATAGCTCCTTAACCGGAACCAAAACCAAAAGTAACAGTTGAGTCTACCTTGGAAGGCTTAAATCGCATTTCTATAAAACCGTTTTTGGTAAATAAATACCGGTTTCTATGTTTCTGTTGGTATACCCTAGTTCGCCTCGGTTACGTTCAGAAGTGATTTGGTTTTAATTTTTAGTTTTCTAAAATTAAATTAGTTCGTATATCAAAGCAGTAAATCATCCAATTTCGCGAATTTTTCTAGTCTAAAAAGCTTTCTGCTATGACAACTGCAACTCCAGAATGCCCTTCTTGACGTTGTGTTCCACGTCTTAGATCCACCAACTTGACTCGACCGATGCATTTATTTGATTCTATTGGCTGCATGAAATGTGTATCCATTGACTCCGACTTGCTCACTGCGAGAGAGGCACCTTACAGTATTGAGATGGCAATATCGACTTGAGGAGGTTATCGTTTTTGCTGATTATTCTCGTTTCTCAGTCTCGAACTTTCTGGTGAAGAGAAATATGGCCGAGGTGGAGCTGTTTTGCGCGATCTATGGCGAAAGAAGCGTGTTTCAAGTGAAGATTGCACGTGACGCAGAAGTGTGTGCACTGAGGGAGGCCATTTTCGACATAAAGCGCTTTGAGAGCGCTACAGCTTTGACGCGAGCACGTTGACGCTGTACTTGGCAAGGAAGAACGGCGAGTGGTTGAAGGACGATAAACGTGTGACGACCTTCTTGCAAGCTGGCAAGAATGCCGAATATGAGGAAATGCGGCCGACGTGGGATCTCAGCGAAGATTACTTTGGCGCGGATTTTCAGCCCGGAAAAGAAGATATTCAGGTCTTGTTAGAACTCCCAATCCGAGAATCCCATTGTGTCAATATCGGCGAACCTGACCCCGGAGTGGTCAAGTACCAGTGTAAATTTTTGCTGTCGTATTTCTCTGAAATGGCTGGTGCTATCCTCGCCACTCCAGAACAGAGCGCAGAGGATGGATTAGCAAGTCTCAATGGTCTTTACTCATCGATTTTATGGGCCTTGCGGTCATCTTTTGGTTATATGGAGAAGACTTGTTCGACAAAAAAGAATGTTTAGATAGTTCCGGCCGCCGTCAATGTGTGTGGTCTATTCCGTCGAAGAATTGATAAGGTTGATTTTAAATAACGCGCTGTCATCTTGAAAGCGCATTATAATGACGTGATTGATTTGGTCAATGAAGTGTACCAAAAATCAAGTAACAAAGCGAACAAGAGGACTGCGCTTTTTCGTGGTGCTGATTCTCAGCAACAAGATGCGGTTTAAGCACGACATGGATCCTCGATGTATGGCAACAATCGATCGTCGAAGAAAACGGGGAGAGGCGAATGAAACGTTTATCAAACACGCCAACAAATCTCCGTCCTTTTTTCTGTTTGCTAGCGGACGAGAGTTTCATTTATGCTATATCGTCCACTCTTCCTTCGCAAATAAAAGCGACGAGCGAACCTCTAGACACTCTTATAGACAATGTTCTATATAGTACTATATACTATATCATCGCTGTCTCTGAAGATGTCTAAGGGTTCATTGCTCTTTTATGCATAGGAAGAGCGGACGACGTGACAATTATCAAACGGTTCATTCATTGGCGTACAATTTCGATCGAGAACTTATAAAGTCACGCATCAGAATGACCACGACTACGACGAGAGCCACCCGACAACTCGTCCCCATCTTCGACGTTCAACTCCGTCGGAACGAACACGACTCTTCCTTTCACGACGATAGACTTAAACTTGATGATTTATCATTTCTAAAAATGCCATGCAAAAGAATGCTGTAACGGCTCATTCCCTTGTACGAGAGGTGCTTCTAGACGTGAGTCTTCTTGAAATCGATGGTCGACCCAAAAAAGTTCCCGTCGTCAATCTTCCACCATAAAAATATCTTCTTTACTACGTGGTGTCGGTGACTCCTCGCAGTTGTTCTCCCACTCAAATTACAGCGTCAAAGCCGCTGGAAACGCTTTTAGCCAATCCGAGAAGCATCACAAGAGAATTTAGCAACAAGGCTTCGATGTAATATTTTTTTAGTCAGCTTTAATATATAAAATAAAAAAAGAGTGCCTTTTCTCTCCGATAATCAGACAAATAAAAAAAACATATGATAGCTATTACAACTCGATGATGAAGAGCAATTTTATTCAAGAACTGAAGACTCGCATTCGAAACGAGTTGTTGATTGATGCGAGCGTTGATTCACTTGCAAATTCGCTTCGGCAAGTTTGTCTAAGAGTTAAAGATGCGACTATAATTACAAAAAAACTTCTGAAAAGGTCCTAAATTTCCTCCCGAAAATTTCAAAATTAAATAACGCGAGACTCTTAAATTCAGTGCAAAGAAGTAC
Organism: Plasmopara muralis; assembly: GCA_003676415.1. Classification (NCBI taxonomy): domain Eukaryota; phylum Oomycota; class Peronosporomycetes; order Peronosporales; family Peronosporaceae; genus Plasmopara; species Plasmopara muralis. The sequence goes on along the minus strand of RCHQ01000132.1, from coordinate 18,509 downwards.
ACCTACGTTTCAGCATCAACTGCACAAACGCTAATATGGAGCAGCATGAATTTTACGAAGACTTCTATAGTAGAGTAGATGACGTTGCCAAAAACGCCCGATCACACGAACGAGAAAAGAAGATTGTAAAAGAGGATGTTAATGGTCAAGTTTATGATAATTTTAATGGACAAATAGAGTTTCGAAGAGAGGTCCATTCACATTCGACTTTCGGTCTGGGGTACTTTGAATCGTTTCAATGCAATGCTCACTCTCTGTGCTCTAATGCGGAGACATAAAAATTGGGGAAGTCATAAAGATTTGGTAAATCTTTAAACTACGAAAGCGAATTGACACATTTCTCACAAATTTTTCTCAGACAAACGAGTGACAATAAAGCTGCTTAGCGAGCTGGGGGCGAATTCTCGATAGCTCGACAACTTTTACATGGCTCGAATGTAAAAGAGAGCATCGATGTCATCGAAATAGAAGAAGAAAGAGATTGCAACAGGTAAATGCTGTCTTAAGAAAGTATATACTGACGATATCAACCGCTACAAAAGCTTATTTGCAAATATTCTGTGCGATAGTATCAGGCATAGGTTTGAAGAAATCATCGGGCGACGCAACAGCTAAGATTATTTTACAGACTATGCTTCTAAGCCGCCCCAAAAAGCACAATATGAAATTTGATGTTATAAATCAACACAAAGCTGAATTGAAAGGCTAGCTCGATGAAGTCTTTATTTAAACTCTTTTCGTTTTGTCGATCCAGAGGTTCCAACGCATATGATCGGCTTCTTCATGACCGATTGTCTTTATTGTATTCAGAATTATCCTTATTTCAAGATTGCAGAGGTTGTTGGCCTTCTTGCTCCATTTATCGTGTCTCCATCGTATTTTAAGCGTCATGCACCGCAAAATGTTATACGCCAATGAAGATGATATCTACATTTAGAACAATGATGGTATAATAATTTTGCCTAAATGAACGTTTTCAATATCATCCTGATCAGCTTTAAATCTATATTTGGTGTCATCGATTCAGCTTCCCCACACACTTGTAGCTTTTTTTAGCAATGAATCCTAGCTATATCGACAGCTTACCGGTTTCAACAACTTATAACGCTCAATATCCATATCAATTGATTAATTTGCTTTTTTGATCGCCTGTCAGAAGTATTTCGTAGACTATTTGCGACATGAATGTTACCTGCAAACCATTTTATGATTCTTCTTCTCGGTTCAACCAACTCTGAATTGGTAAATCATATAAATCGGTATTAATGGCATTATTTGTTTGAGTGTATAAGGTCAATGCAGCAGCTACTCCAAAACCAGCTCTAGAGCTTACAGCATCAATACAGCATTAGTTAAGTATATTTGAGTTCAGTTATTGGCTGCAAGACGAAGACCAGTACCAGAGATATCGCCCATCCATGTATATCCACTATTAACATTCGCTATTTGTATTTGCAACTCATTTGCAAAGTTAGAATTCGTTATTCTCAATGCGTTGAAATAGCTTCCATCTACAAAATCAGTTCCAGCACAAATTGTAGAATTGCTTGTAGGCGTATAATTGATGGTTAGATTGTTGGCAAAAATCATAACGCCTTGTCTGAAAATTACATAATTACCGCTAAAAATAACATCAGCCATATAAGCATTAGTATCATTTCCAAATTGAACTTTTGTATAAATTCGTAGCAATTTTTACACTTAAAGCAGAATTAAAGAATATAACATTCAAATTTGTCAGAAGATTAAGACTTGCGGTTAGTTACGAAATCCTGAAAAAGATTCCCCAGATCCATTACTACTATCGATGACAAACTCGAAGCAATTACCAGTTAGGCAACTTCTAAAATTGCTCAAAATCGAAGTTCTGGCAACATCTGATCGATGAGTTGAGTAAATGTTTTCTACAGAAGATTGCCAGCAGCATTGATTAAAAGTCCTTCTGTAGTATCGGTCATCATTCTTAATGGACAATTCGTAATAGTTCCAAACACAGGCGATAAATTGTTTCTATCCATTTCTAATCGTGTCTGGCCATGGCTGTTATGTTTGATTAGTAGCAGAATTATGCAAAGCAGGTGCATAAAATACAGGGGCATTTCAATTGATAGCAGCTGATAGAACATCACCAATTATGACTTTAATAAGAGCAGATGCTCCGAGTAGGTCGTTGATGTGAGTGATGTGATAGTCGAGATAGACTTTGTTCCATCTAATAATAATACTTTGTTAGGTTGCGCACTACCACCTGGTATCCCAAATATAAACGACAAATTTTGAGGTTATCCTTCGAGAGATTACGAAGGGAAATTGTAAATTTTACCACAGCTTAGTTACAATGTCTTTAGTAATTTCTGCTATTAAGTTCCTTTAGTAGGTTAGGACATTTTTCTATTACGAATAGGTTCTTACAAGATCACAAATCACGCTTACAGCAAAAAGCGTTTTAACACCGTCAAGTCTTAGGTATCTTTGATAGCCTGTACTCATAATAAGTTAGTCATTTAATGAGTTAATTTAAGAGCTACTCAATTGAAGGGGGGTATCATCTTTGCCAATGCCAATTATTATTGCGATGTCATAATGGGGATCAAGGCTTTGAAACTAATGGCCGCAGCCATGCTAGGAGTTGCGCTTAGTGTCAGCGTCTATGGCTTCAATTTTTCTGTCCCCTCTACGATCTCGAACGTCATGTGCGAAACCATTGAATGTTCGTTTTGAAAGACAGTGAACCGCGTCGGGGGGGGCGGTCCATGTGGTTGAACCCCAGTCATAATGGTTTTTAATTCTCAAAGCCTAAGAAGTTGTCGCATACTAATCACTTCAAGTTGCCAGTTCGAATGGGCGTTGCTTCTCCCAGTGGCGAACACCGTGCTATATATAATAGCACTTTTGAGCAAATGCTTTTCCGTGATTGATATTTCGACAAAAACAGATATAGTGCTGTTTAATCATCTTCAGCCAACTGTGAATAGTGTGCAAGTGATTGTAGCGAGAATGGTGCCCGCAAGCGAATATGACTTTTAGACGAGCAAGTTAATTGACTTCGACGACAAAGTTATGGGATTTATAAAGAACTCAAGCTTAAATTGTACAGTACGTTATTCAAGGGCTAAACTTAGGTTGGTCGATGATCTATATACCACATAGCTACATCGGAATCCCACAACAATCGCCTCACTATATGTAATTTTTGGTCGAAACCTGACTTAGCGAGGTCTTGGTATCATTTGTCGTGATTTCCCTACAGACATTCCAATCGAAATATTTCTTAATTTGTAAAAGCAAACTACGGTCAAAAAGATGACTACCATGTTCATGGCAGGAAGATTTGTAAGAACGTAATTGAAGTTGTCTGGAAAATGTGAGTGATCAAAATGTAGTTTCTAGCTCTCTATTCCGCAACGCGCTTACGAGTCGCATCAATAGTCGTATAGAAGCATTAGGGTCGGTTATTATCTTGGAAAGCATATTTCGATCATAAAAGGCAATCGCCATTTCCGGGCAATATGAGACATCTAGCCCTAAAGACGTTGTTTTTATTTTATGCCCCCCCAATGCAACTCCGGCGGGCGTGTATGTATGCAAAATTCAATCGTTACTGAAGAGTGGATACTGTAAGTTAGAGATGCTCAAAACCACGCTCACAACTGGAATTACTCAAAGCACAGGACCACTATTGACTACCAAAACGCTCATTTTTGAACGGCAGAATATTTAGCCGGGCTGAATCCAAAAATTGAGCTAAACGCCGAACCCATTTGGAGCAGAGGCGTGTATGTAGTGACTGGCATTGTCGGGAAGCTGCTTGCCGCTGTGTAGCCTGTGATATTCTCTACACTTTGAAGCGAAAGGTGAACGCCATAGCTTGAGCGATTTCCACTATAGGCGAAAAAAAGGTAAACGCATCCGTCGTATTGTTATTCAGAGACAAGTTATTCTAAATACATTATTACTAAAGGTAATTAATTGTTGCTAACAGCTGCAAAATATGTACGATCTAGCAGTGTGTTTGTGTAGGCAGAAAAAGTAGTTGTAGGCCATATAATTCTGAATATGTTGTTCTGTCGCTGATTGGTGATAGTTTTTCGCTTAATATAGATCCTGAAACAATTCCGTATGGACTGGCTGATGGAACTTGTATTGATACTAAATTATCGATACCGAATAACAAATGGTTAAATAATAAGCAAAGTTGGGTAGCTCGTATTATTTACTTGTATACGTAATACGAGGAAAAGTGCATCGACAAAGTAGTGTTAGGCGACGTTACATGCCTCAACTATGGAGGTCGACGGGTCTGACGAAAAGAATCATCCGAACTCTTTAGCACTATCTAGAAAAGACTAATGTTTAACGAATATCGAAACGATATCCAATAATATTCAAAAATCAGCGTTAATCATCTTGCCAAGCAAAAAAAAGGAGAAAACACCTCGTTACATAGATTCTCTAAAGCTATTAAACTTCAAACGCGAGTCTATGAGATCTAATGCTTCACCAGATGCTTAATTTTGAATGTAGCTTAAGGTCGAGAAACTCCTTTTTGTCAAAAAAGATTCATTTTAGTCTCGATTGATGGATTATCATCTTATATTCTATTCGCACCTTTGAGCATCTTCAAAAGCTTGACTTAATTGTCTAGAAGCTGCCCTCGTGACGTGATTCTGCATTTGTACGACTATACATCGTAAAGTCGCGCTTAGGCTCACCGAGAAGACTAAACAGCGGCATTTCAAAGCTCTCAACACCTTCAATTCTCCGCCAAAGATTTACGAATGCATGAGATACAAGCAACGTTTGGATATTGGCTTGAGATTTGTCGCTTCTTAAACAAGCTTTGAGCCCATAAAATGGAATGGAGTAGCTTTGCGAGATGTTCTCTTTTTTGCTTTCTAATCTGTTTGTATGTTCTAGCAAATGAATAATTAGACATCAAAGATTATCGATACCTCTCGTATCATTTCTCATAAATGTCAATCTCAAGCTTCTTGTTGCTATCAGAAGGAGTATTATCCATTGAATAAGCGTTCTCGACGGTCTTTAGGTCTGCCCAGAGGCTTTGCATGCGGTGGCTTTGCAATAGGTGCAGACTTTGCGAAAGATGCAGGCTTTTCAGCAGGCTCAGACTCAAACGATATGCCATAGTCGGGAGTATTCGCCGAATATTGATTATTGCTATAGCTTGTGGTAGCAGCTTTGGTGCTGTGAAGTAGCTTTACGATAAGGAGATTCTCTTCTAGAGTGTGCGTTTTGCGTAGCCTGGTGATCGTGATGATGTGCAACTCTGAATCATGCCGGATCATGTTTATCGATATTGAATCCCCGTTGTATTTTGAGACTAGATCGGATGTAGCTTGAATGAGTCCATTGTTTTAGTTTGCATAGTCGTATCTATCCGACTGACGATCATACACGCGCTATAGCAACTTCTTTAATTAGCGGATGATGAACAATCGACCAGAGCGTAGATTTATCATACACAAGCTTAAGGTAATTACTTCTTCGGGATTGGCTGACGCATCAAACTCAGCTCAGATAGAACATCCTTACCATACATAAAGGAGACTATCCTCTTCACCTTGTCAGGAACTGGCATAAGCTTTTAGTAGCTAATTCTCTTTGTTTTCTCTTTCGGAGTGAGCTCGTCATCAAGCTTCTTCTCTCGCTTTTCGCTTGCTGAGTATCTTTCCTAACACATTGTAGTACGCAAACGTCTCACGGTATCATTTATTTCTATCGTTTTACTGATCCCGTTCAACGCTACTCTCTTTTCTCGTGTAAAGGCATCGTAGAAGTGTAATGATATCCGAATTTAAGTCTATTGAAAGTTCTCATTTCATTACTAAGCTATTGAGGATCCCACTAATGCTTTGTTCCACCATCCTAATGAAGCTGTACCATTTGACGAATATACAAGTTGACTGTCGTGCCCAAGAGGTTGTCATCGATACTTCCGAGCTTGATGTCGCGTAAAATTAAGATTTAAGCTTCATTCAGACTTAATATTTAAGATGTGTTAATCTTTGGCGTTTTTGTCTTTTGCTCTGTGTATAATAAATCCAGGAAGTCAATTTAAAAGTACAAGGATTTCGCCGTCGATTTGATTCATGTGTTGGCTGTCAAAACCCTACACGGCAAACCGGTTCGGTTGAGTCACTCTCAGCTAATAAAACCCACGCGCATTTTTTCATCCTGGAAGCTACGAGAAGCTAGTGAAGGCCTACAAAGCGGGTAAAGAAACGACACTGTACATGTCTCACTGTGACGTTTTACGTACTCATCAATCAGGCCTTAGTGGTAGCGGTACCTGGGGGAGCCTTTAGAGTATAGCTATTTGGTTTCGTAAGGAATCGATGAATATCTTAAAGACATCTGAAGACCGATTACAAGCAGACTTCTTGATGGTATCGTTACTGCGATCGGACTTGAAGCTACTTCACTGCGTGGTCAAGTAAAAGAAGCGAGCGGATTCGACATGGCTACTCTTAAGACCTGTCGGCGTATCAATGAGGGATTATTCCAACTTGGGTACCCAAGATGACTTAAGTCGTCTTTGAACCTGATGTTTAATTGATATAGTATATAGCTGCAGTCATGATTGGATTCACTTATAAAATCGCTTGTAGCCGAAGCGAGATCTGCTACGTTGGCCCTACATGTAACTTAATGAAGCATCATATCAATGGGCCAGATCCTATTCTAAGCGTTGGGATGATGGAAAAACACCGAGCAAAAATGCGATCTATCCACACTTTCAAAAATGTGTTCCGTATGTATTTAAATTATGTTGTTCGAGCAGTATGGGGTTGCCGACAGATCTCGATATATTGCAAGCTACTTTATTGATCGACAAATTCATTCGAATTTGCGTTAATGAAATTCTTTCGTTCGCGCTTTTGAAAAGCAAAGAATACAAAAAAATAGAGAGGCAGTTAATCAATGATCAATGAATAGTACATTCAATATAATGAGCTTTGCAAAGAGAGGCTCGTCGAAAACCTTACATACGAATGTGGTAGTCAATACCGACTTGGAGGCAAAGCATATCAATGTAAGTTCAAAAGCACATTAGATAGGCGGATGTTTAGTGAATCAATTTTTTTTGCACACGTGAAAAAAGTGTGATTGTTGTGTTCAATGCACTGCGCTAATCTTGCTTCCAAGATCTGTCGCGAAATGGTTTTATATCGGAACTTGAATATCGAACCACGGTCAACAATATTCTTTGCTTTGGTGTGTATCCATTCATTCTTCAACATCCACTAACTATCTTGAATGACATGGTTTGGGACTTCTCGCTCGTTCCAACCCGATAGGATATGTGAAATGGTTAGAAGTTTAAATCATGATGCATTTACTTACTACAATGTGGTTCGAGAGGTACCTAGCAAGCAAAATAAGGAGGAAAAGCTTGATAATGAGCTCACTCCAGAAGAAAAAACAAAGTGCATGAGATATCAAAAATTAATGTCAGTTCCTGACAAGGTGAAAAAGATTCTCTTCGACACGTATGGTAAGGTCATTCCTTCTTAAGCCGAGTATGATGCTTTAGCCTCAGACAAAAAGATTACTTGAAGCTTGTTTTCGATTACATTACTCCATGGTTGGACGCACATTATACGTTACATTTAGTCTGGCCAAGCGTGTTCCTCACTCCTCAGGAAGGCTTTAACTATCTTCAAGAAAATAACTTGCGTTTGAATGACTTCGAGAGTCTTTAACTAATGAGATCTCAAATAGCTTACGTAGAGAATACGACAGTGACTTCGATAAAGTCATATCTCAATTTCTTGACCAATACCCTCGGTGAGCAAACGGAGAAAGAGCTATGGTGCGTATACAATCGTCAGTTGGGTAAATTCGACTATGCAAACTTAAATAATGGCTTTATCTAAGCTACATCAGAGCTAGTTTCGAAATATAACGAGCAGTCGATATCGGTGAACAGGGTTCGGTATAATTTAAAGCCGCACATCATTACAATCACCAGGCTACGCAAATTAACACTTCAGGATAACAATCTCTTTCATAAAAAGCTACCCCACAGCACCAAGGCTGCTAACGCAAGCTACAGATAGAATTTAGACCGGGCGAATGCTCTCAACTATGACGAACCGTTTGAGCCTGAGCCTACACGTATCGCAAAGTCCGCACCTGTTGCATTGTCTGCTCCTATCGCAATGTCCACACCTATCGCAAAGCCTGCAAAGCATCTGAGCAGACTTGAGACATTCGGAAACGCATATTCCATGGATTTCGATTCTTCCGGTAGCGACAAGACGCTTGAGATTGACATCTGTGAGAAATGATACGAAAGGTATCGTTATACTTGATGACTGATAGTTTACTTGCTTTAAACTACAAGGGAGTAAAAACAAAAAAGAACATAACGCAAAGCTGGTTTATTTCAATAGGAAATTCATGAACTATAAGCTTGGCTAAGAAGCGTCAAATCTCAAGTCAACATTAAAACGATGATGCAATCGTAGATCTGTAACGGAGAGTTGAGGAGGACACGAGCTTTGTTAAGCCACTGCTAGATCTTCTCGATGAGCCTGAGCGCGACTTCAGAATGCAAAACCACATCACAAGAGTGTTTTTAAGCATAGAGCCAGCTTCGAAATGATTTGTCAAGCGTTTGAAGATGGTCGAAGGCGCGAATACGATCGGAGACGATAATTCATCAACCCAGACAGAGATTAAATCTATTTCAGACAAACTATTACAGAAAAGGCGTGTTCTCAACCTCATTTAACAGTCAATTCAAGTGACTGATGAATCTTAATATCTCTTAGGCATGCATTTACTGCTCTAAAGTAGAGGAGTTTTCATCTTTTTGCTCCTTGCAAGATGACGCAAGCTGATCTTCTGAGAGTGATTGGATAGCGTTTCGATATTCGGTGCACCACAGTCATTTTTAGATGGCACTACAGGTTTTGAGTGATCTGCGTCGCCGACCCATCGATCTCTATTGTCTGGGGCATATGTTGTCGCCCAATTCACTTTCGTCGATGAATTTTTTTTCTTTGTGTTGGTATATAAAAGTAAGTATTGACCGATAGAAAGGACAAAGCTGTGGCCGTACAGCATCTCAGCGCTCCTCTTCAAGCTCTATCATCATCATTTCTCTCGGCTCAAATAAAATGAGCCAGCCCATCTTGTAAAATTTGGTTTCGACAAACCAAAATCGAAACAAGCTCTCTCTGCCCATCAATTTCAGTCAATATGAGCGTGCCTTATGGTATAATTCGAGCTACTACTAATCGAAAGCTATCACCAATAAACATCAGATAACATCTTTAAAATTTCATATACTACAGCTGTTACTACTTCTACCTACACGACCACACTGTGGGATGGTGAATATCGCGCAACCGAAATGAATACTTTCCGTTAGTAAATCTGCGTTTAGACAATTTTGTATCTGATTGACAACACGACGGGTGCGAATTTCTGTCTATTCGCCTGTAGTGAAAATTGCTCAAGCTATGCCATTCAATATACGTTTCAAAGTGTAAGGAATAACACAGCGACGAGCGGCTTTCCAACAATGCCAGTTACTGCATACACGCTTTAGCTTCAAGTGGATTCAGCCTTTGGCTCGATAATTGGATTCAGCCTGGCTACAAAAAGATAACAAGCGTTTCAGCAAACAATATTAATTCGGTGCCTCAAGCAGATTTAGTTGCGAGCGTGGTTGTGGGTATCTTTAACCTTCAGAATCCACTCTTCAGCAACGATTTAATTTTGCATAAGTTCACTTCCGCCAGACTTTCATCAGGGGGACCAATAACACCTTCCCAAAGGCAAGGTATCTCATATTGCCGACCTTTTCGGAAACAACGAATTGATTAAAATAGGATTTCATTGCAAATACAAATATCCGACCCTAACGCCTGTATTCGGGTATCAGCGCGATCTAGTAAGCCCGTTACGAAATAAAAAACGTAGCTGGCGAAGATGTAGATAATTTACTTACATATCGCGGACGAACTCGATTACGTTTACCGGTATTCCTGTGGATGATGCCCATGAGCATGGTGGTCATTATCTCGGCCGTAGTTCACTTACACAAACCAAGAAATGTTTTGATCGGAATATCGGTAAGAAATTTCGAATCGGTGGTACCAAGATCTCGCTGAGCCATACCAAGGATTACAGATTGTGAATTGATTCAAATGCTCGTTTGGGGATCCCTAAGTAGCTCATTAAAAATAAATTATCAGCCAGCCTAGCTTGCGTTCTCGAATAAGGTGCTGTCCAAACTGAGCTTGAGCCAAGTTGTCGAAGATAATCAACTTGCTCGTCTCAGATCCAGATTTGCTTGCGGGGACCATTCCTGCTTCAAGCACTTGAACATTAACACTAGTGCCTTTGAGATGACCATACAGTACTTTATTTCTTTTTATCGAAGTGAGAATCCCGAGAAGGCATTTGCTCAGAAGTGCTATTAAATACTGTACGGTATTTGACTTCTCTGTGCTAACGGAAGAAATCAAGTACATGTGAAATGGCAATTTTAAGTGCCTGTTACGCTGAAACTTCTCTAGCTTTGACTTTATTGCATCGTTTCATATTAGTGATTTTAGATGTATCTCCCTCCAACAGTCAAATCCCTTCTATCAATAGCTCTTAGGTTAACTCGTTAAATGGCTACCTCACTATAACTACAGGCGATAACTACTACTTGTCAGTTATGCCAGAAATAGGAGCTGGTAGTAAGCAAACTAATGAAGATTTCTCATTAGATGGTACAACTTCTGTCCTGACTATCACACCACTAATATCAACGACCGACTATGGAACGATTGCTAACATTCAGTTCATATATACTGATGCTGTATCAGCTGCTAAATTGTAATGCCTCTGTATTTCATGCATATGCTTTGAATGATACAACTATTAATCAAACATATTAGCCATGGTCAAACACAATTTGAACGCTAATAACCGTTAAAAAGGATAAATACAATCCATCGCCCGTGTTCGGAGCTACTACGAATCATCTATTTAAAATGATGACCAATAATACAGAACGACTTCTTATCAATGCTGCTGGTAATGTTTCTATAGAAATCACTTACGACACTCATCGATTAGATGTTGCTGGAACTTCGACTTCGAATAATTTATGACGTCGCCAAACCGGTAAGTGCCCCGACTTTGTAATAGATTTTGTAACGGATCTGGAGGGGGGGGATTCAGGATTACGTATACATGCCGCAAGTAAGAATCTTTGATTAAATTTGATTGCTTTATTCTTCAATCTTGCTTTAAGTAAAAATATTACTACGATATCAGCTGTACAAGAGTTCAATCTGAAAGTGATACTAATGCCTCTATGGCTCATGTTGCTTTTTGTAGCGGTAATAATGCAAACATCAGACAAGGCATAGAGAATACTGCCAACAGTCTAACCATCAATTTAGATTCTACACCTACAAGTAGGTTTACAATTTGTGCTGGAACTGATTACGTAGATAGAAGCTAAAACTAAGCATTAAGGGTACGATTTCTGATTTGAAAATGATTTACAAATACAAATAGCGAATGCTAATAGTAAAGATACATAGATAGGCAATATTTCTTACATTGGACCTTGTCGTGGGGGCAATAACTGTGCTTAAATGTAGCTGTATTACAACTATAAGCTCTAGAGCTGGTGTAAAAGTAGCTGCTGCATTGACCTCATATCCGCAAACAAATATTGCTATCAAACATGTTTATATAAAGTTTCAATTAATGGCTGGTCGAATCAAGGAGAAGAATCTTTGTACTGACTAAGTTATTTGGTTGTTTGCAGGTGAAGTGTATGCTAAAGAATAGGCTACAAATACGTCTAGCAGGCGATTACAAAGGCATATCAATCAATTTATATGATTATTGAGCATTATAAGTTGCTCAACGCGGTGAGCTATCGATATAAAAACTTTTCAATATCAAAGCTGAATTTTTGCTCAAGAAGTGCTTCAAAAGCTGTATCGATGACACAGAATAAAGATATAAAAGCTAAGCAGGATGATATTGGAGGAGTTCAGTTCGGTATGAATTATAATACCTTCATTGTTTTAAATGTACAGAACATTGATAAATTAATCAATTGTATTGAAAACCCTGGATAAGCTATAAATTAAAAATACTGGAATGAGTTCAAATAAAGCCCGTATTAATTTATAACATCTCTTTTATTTTGTGATTTATTGGCGATTTGAAATTTTTTTCTTGCTTTTGCTTTGCTCTACGGCTTTTCCAAATCTATGCCGGATACTATCGTAAGAATTATTTGCAAATGAAGCTTTGTAGCTGTTGCCTTCTTCAGTATAAACTCTTTTTATGACAGCACCTAACTTACGCAATCTCTTCTCTTCTGTAATTTCTACAACATCGCTGCTCTCTTCGACTAACGAGTCTTAAAACAGCTGTCGAGGTATCGAGGCTTTGTCCTTGGCTCGCTTAGCAGCTTTTATGTCACTTGTTTGTCCGAGGAAAACGCTTTAGGGGAGTGTCAATCTGTTTCCGTTTGAAAGCATTTACCAATTCTTTTAAAGCTTTCTCAGACAATTAATCAGCCATTTTTTTACGTCTCCGCATTAAATTCTCTCTTTGAAACAATCTTTGTTGCTAGGATAATCATGAACGTGACCAATGACGCCTTCTCTTAAAGTCTTTCAGCCTTTTTTGTATGATCATGCATTGATGGCCTTTTTGGCAACGTCATTTATTCCGCTAAAGAAATCTTCGTATGGATCAGGCTGCTTCTTATTAGTGATCGTGTCAGTTTATGTCGGGACGTATGTATGCTTTTTTAGCTGAATTTGAGGTTTCCACTTGTTTCTACTTTGATAATCGCAAGAGAACCTTAATTTATTCTTAGCTGCTTTTTTTGTGATTTGATCATAGTCGTATTCCTGATATTAAGCCATTACTTGCTTATTAAATCTGCAAGCGAATCCGCTCTTGCATCATTCAACGACAGGTTTTGAATTCGAGCCTTTAGCTATTTGCTTTGGACAAAATCGATCGTCGCCATCTTAGTAGTGATCATACACTTTTTTGCTTCGTCTAATCATAAAAAACGCACTCATCATTGATTTTGCATAGAACGCGTGTATAAAAAGGACCAGAAAAAACATTACATTGAAGTCTTATTGTAAAAATTGATTAAGCCTTGAACTGGTCCGTGTGAAGCATACACATAGCCGTATCAACGCTCGCAACAACTTTGTGCCATACATGGTGATATTTCGTAAATTCGTGGTTACAGCTGGAAGTTTCTGGAATTATAATGCTACAGCTACTGTCATCTTCTGAGGGCAATCGTCTTTCGATATCAACAGCCACATATCGATCCAAGGTATCTTATTGACGCTGAGGGCGCAGATCAGCCGAGGTAACATTATCAAGACCACCATTGACATCCCCTGCACGGACAAATCATACCAGAAATTCAAGCGATTGTTCCAAATAGGGACGTTTCCAACGGTCATCTGGAATTTTTCACTGCAGCAAATGGAATTCTCGTTGCAGGTACCGTCGAGAGTGGGCTTCGAAATGGATTGATTGAGTCTGATAGAGTTGCTTCTACCGTCGGGTTAGTAAATAAAGCATGATCATTCGCTTTGGATTGGCAACGCCATCACTGACCGTCCTAGTAAAGGAAGCACCTGGAGCAACGGTAGATTCATTCCTAATTTGCTCAAAGTAACAAAAAGCTTTTTTTTAGCTAATGCATGGTCAGCGCTCGGGTACAGTAATTATATTCAAACCAGAAGCGAAAGCGATTGCGATGGAGTAATGCCAGATCCCGCCGCCGGGGTACCATTGTCACCAGCCGTAATCAAGAGTATCTCCAGAAGTAGGAAGTGAAGGGACACCAGCCGACGCAGTTCTTGTTGCGTTACTGCTTAAAATTAAAACACTGGCAAATGTTTACAGAACTCATATTATTGCTCAAACTAACAATAGCAGCAGACGCAACAAGGCCGGCAATACCGGTTGTAGCCAAAGTTGTAGATGAAGTGTTGTAATTGAGGTGGATGAAACCGCACGTATTATTTTGCATTAGGCATTTCTAAAGACAGTCAATGACACCTCGCAACTTAATGCACACCAGAAAATGCGCGACGTAAAATGGCAAGCCAGCAGCAACGGCGCCACATAAACTTGAGGTTTCGATACTGAAGAGCGTCTCAGCTGGTGCTGGTTCAACGAAGTGTTCGAAAGCGGAAATATCTGAAGCGATGGACATAGTTTTTTCGATTATTTAGATGAATATCTATTATGATCGCTGAAAATTAGAAGCACCTTGAGCGAAAAAAGTATTATCGAATTGTCTAGAGCGACGGATGGTTAGCTCATAAAATTCGCCAATTTCACGTGGACCCAAAGTAGATCAAATGAGTTTCAAACGGAATCTAGGTACAAGCAAAGACTATTGCATAATTAACATGAAAACGCCGATGATCGATGGCAGCCACTGGATGACAGTCTCAAACAAAGACAAAATGTATTTTAAGAGACATGGATTGACAAAGCCGCGCTCTTTAACCAATTACAACTACTGCAAAGTCAAAATTCGGAATCCGCATTTCGGCCATTGTGAGCAGTATAACATATCGCAACCAATTGTATAGATTCTACAAGCTATCTCTATCACAAAATTATGCAAAGAAGCACGCAGTTGTGACCCCAACTTCGTCAATTGATGCACAAGAGCCAAACCCGATTCAAATTGACGATAATTACTACTCATTAATTCAAACCAAAACCAAAAGTAAGAGTTGAGTTGAGTTAAGTCTACCATGGAATAATCGCGTTATGAAAATACTTCTCCGGGAAATGAATACCGATTTCTAGCTTTTTGTTGGTAAATACCGGTTCCGCTCAGAAGTGGCTAGTTTTTATTTTAAGTTTATTTTAATTTAATTGGTTTCTCAATCAAGGCAGTATATCATCTACTTTCAAAAGGAAACTGCGAACTCTAGTGTCAAGAATGACGTCGATGACAATATCGACTTGAGGGGGTTAATTTTTTGCTGATTATTCTCGATTTTAGTCTCGAACTTTCTGGTGAGGAGAAACATGGCCGAGGTGGAGCTGAATTGCGCGCTCTATGGCAAAGGAAGCGTGTTTTCTGTGAAGATCGTACGTGATGCGAAAGTGAGCGCGCTGCAGATCACCAACGCAGTGAACGATGTATTATGTGATTTACCCATGCAGTAGCGAGGTTAGCACCAGCCATTTCAGAGAAACACGACAGCAAAATCTTTCGCTGGTTTTGATCAATCTGGGGTCAGGTTCGCCGATAGTGACACAATAAAATTCTGGAAGTGAGAGCTCCATCAAGACGTGGATCTCTTCTTCTCCGAGCTGAAAGTCACCAAAGTATGCCGATTTGTTTAGCTTCTTGCCAGCTCGCAAGAAGGCCGTCACATGGTAATCGTCCTTCAACCACTCGTCGTTCTTCCTTGCCAAGTACAGCGTCGAAGTCGCTGCATTCACCTTTACACGATAGCTCACAACTTTTTATGTGTCAGCAATAGCCTTCTGCAGCGTGCTCACTTCTGCGTCACGTGCAATCTTCACTGAAAACACGCTTCCATCTCCATAGACCGTGCAATACAGCTCCAATCCGGCCATCGATCTCCTCACCAGACAGATCGACACTGAGAAACGAGAATGATTAGCAACTTTGGTAACCTCCTCAAGTCGATATTGCCATTGACGTCATTCCCGATACTGTGCGCTTAAATTGGATGATATACTACTTAATAATTTATTAAAGGCACCTAAAAATAAAAATTAAATCACTTCTGAACGCAACCGAAGCGAACTAGTATATACCAACAAAAACATAGAAACCGGAATCCATTTGTATTTTCAGATATGCGATTTAAGCTTTCCATTGTATACTCAACTATTATTTTTGGTTTTGATTTGAGCTATTAATGGGTAGTAATTATCGTGGATCTGAATTGGGTTTGGCTCTTGCGCATCAATGTACTCAAATTCCATTACGCTGACGAACTTGGGGTCACAACTGCGGGGTTCTTTATATATTATGCGATAGGGATAGCTTGTGAAACCTATTTATTTGGCTGTGCTGTAGATAGTAGAGCCGCAATATGACATACTCCTCCCAATGACCAAACCGCGAGTTTTGGGTACGACTTCGTGGTAATTGTAATTTGATGAAATTACGGATTACATTGTCAATTGAAAAGAGTTAAAATACATTCTGTCTTTGTTTAAGACTGCTTCAGTGGCTTCCACCGATCATTGGCGTCCCCATTTTTACTATGCAACAATCTGTGCTTGTATCTAGATTCTGCTTGAAATCTTTTTGATCTATCTCGACTCTAAGAGGATTGGCGAGTTTTATGAGTTGATCATCCGGCGTTCTAGACAAGTTAATAATTTTACTCTTGCTCTTGGTGCCTTATGTTTCCGGCGATTATAGTAAAACCACTATCCATATAATCGCATTGACTTTGTATTCCGCTTCTGATTTTCCCACTCTCGAACACTCTGTTGAATCAGTACCAGTTGAGACGCTCGTCAACGATTAATAATGAACGTGAATTCAGGTCTAAACGTCTAACACCGGTCTGTATGTCGATTAGATTCAATTTAATCTCTCGACGATCCATTCGCAAGCCGCATTTGTCAATTGGGGAGAAGCCGTTATCGAGCTTCCAGTAAATTCGACTGCTGCATGTACTATTAATTAATTAGTACCGAAGGCCATAGCGCGGCAGTCCATTGACAGTGTTCATGTTGTTATTGACGGAATCAGTGTTCAAGCAAATCGAGTTCAATGAACGGTTTATAATTCGTACATCAGATATGGTCCAACCAGCGATTTGTTTTGGATAAATATTTCACTCGTACGATTCGATGATCTGACACAGCGGCACAAGCGCGCGATAACTTGGCTACTTTATCGTTTATGACAGCAACAATAGCTTGCATAGGCTTATACCTAATCAAACAAAGAAGCTGTCGATTGATGAATCGTACCGCTCTTGATCAACAAAGCTCAAAACTTGCATTCGATACGATGGAGGAAGCCCAAATCTGTAAGTCGTCAAAATTTGCATTCAATACGAGGAAGCTTAAACCTATTTGTTGTATCAAAACCTCAGGCTTACGTGGCTTCTGTTGGCGCAGTTGCTGCGGCTCTCTATTTAACGTTGCATGTTTTCTGACTCGCATAAAGCTGCGAGATATCTCGGGCTATAATACGAAATACCCAACGCAAAAGAATGCGCGCGGTTTCATCCACCTCAACAGCAACAATGCATCTACTACTTTGGTTACAAACGGTACTGCCGGCGTTGTTGCACCTGCTACTATTGCTAGTTTAAGGAATAGTATGGTTTCCGGAAACACTTGCCCAGCGCTTAGAATGTAAGCAGTGGCGCAACAACAATTGTGTTGGCTGGTGGCCTTGCACTAGTACGTCTGCGGTTACTCTTACAATTACAGCTGATGTCAACGGTACTTCGGCGGCTGGATCTGTCATTGCTCCATCGCAATCGTTTCGCATCACTGATTCCAACGTAACAACCTGCCCCAAGCGCTGATCATGCGCTAGCTCAAAAATTACCTCGAGCAAATTACGAATAAATTTAACGTTGCTTCCGGTGCCAACTTCATTTGACTGGTCAGTCATGGCATTGCTAACTCAAAGTGATTATTTATGCAATCTATTATTACCGATCCTTTGGCAGGAGCAACTGAATCGGTCACAATTAATCCGTTCCGTAGCTCATTCTCAAAAGGGACTTGCAACGACTAGTCGACTTGCTGCATTAAAAAATCTACACATAGCAATCGAAAATGTCCCTATCTGGAACAATCCCATGAGTTTCGAATATGAGTTTGTTTGTGCAGAAGATGTCAAAGTCGGTTGCTGATGGTGGTCTTGATGGTGTCACCTCGGCTAATTTGCTATCTCAGCGTCGATGGGAAACCTTGTATCGATTTGAGGCTGCTGATAATAGAAGGCGATCGCCCTCTAAAGATGGCGGTAGCCATTATTGTCTCTGGAACTTGCAGCTGTGACTACGCCCTCACGATTTATTACCATGTATGGCTTGAAGTTGTTGCGAGCGTTGATACGGGTATGGGTATAATGGCAAAGATTACTTTGGCGCGGATTTTCAGCCTATAGAAAATCCACAACGGTCGCATTTCCTCATATTCAGCGCTCTTGACAGCTCGGAAAAAGGTCTTGACAGTGTGGTCGTCCTTTAACCACTCGCCGTTAATTTTAGCCAAGTACAGCGTTAATGCGCTTGCGTCAAAGCTGTAGCGCTCTTTGTATCACTTTTTGTCAAAGATAGCCTCCTGCACCGCGCTCTTTTTTGCATCACGTGCAATCTTTGCGGAAAATACACTTCTCTCGACATAGACATCACCAGAAACTTGAGACTGGGAAGCAAAAGAGAATGAATATAACCTGAAAATTTGGTATCCTATAAATCGATGATCTCAGTGTTCCT